>WYDF02048690.1:0-12177 GCA_009867245.2 Adranes taylori | reverse complement strand
CCGTGGCGCGAGGCCCCTCAAACCGCGAGGCCGTGGGCTGTGGCCCACGTCGCCCACGCCTTACGCCGCCTCTGTATTGTATGGACTTTAAATTATTTACGTCATTTAATATATGAGAAACACGTTACAATTATTAGATACCACCACGCTCTATGTTCCATAATGACACTGAAGAATCAACAGGTCGTTTAATGATATTAATATGACTATTAAAATGAGCAGAATATGACTATTCTATTCGTCATGCCAAAGTTTCCACTTACAAAGCTGAAGATTGCTTATTAAACTTCCTATATTACAAGCAATTGAACAAAAGGAGGAAGAAGCAATCCTAATATAAGTATGTACCTCAGACGCGTTTGATATTGCAGATTTATATATAAAAAGATACTTTTTTATTATCACTCTGAGATGTACTCGAGAATTCATATTCAAATACCCAACCAGCAACAATGAAAAGAAGAGCAAAAAAATATTTATTAATCACCAATATATTATACATGAGAAACGTATCTACTAAAGGACATGAAAACCTTTTAATCATCCCACATGTATGGAAAACTAAAATATTATTTTATTTGCACTCAGAAGCATTAAGTGGTCATTTAGAGATTGCCAGAGACTCAAAGAACAAAAGATTTTAAATCTTCCCAGTCTGTTGCAAATCATAACTGTAGGAGTTCCTTTCTAACAAATTGGAGTAGACTTATTGGGACGATTAAGAAAAACAAAATCAGGAAAAAATACAATAGTCGTCGCTACAGATTCTGCTACACGTTGCGTTGAAGCCAAATCATTATGTTCTATATAAATGGAACAAGGTGGAATGTTTTTATTGGAAAACTTGTGCAGAACTGTTATCAGACAAATGTAAAACATTTCAATCATAAATGGTAATAAAAAATCTGTCTGGGAAACTTATATACAGCTACACAAATATCTTATTGGGACTTATTTTTATCACACGTTGTGTTTGCTTATAACGCAACACGTCAAGATACAATACAATTTTCTCCTTTCATGTTAATATTTGGAAGAGAACCAATTTTACCCACATATGTAACTTTACCATTACCTATGGTAAAGGAAGTTGCGTAAAGCATGCGAGAAAAATCCTTAGCATTTCGAAGCTTAGCTTGCAAAAACATACGACATAAATAAATAGTATATACAAAACGATATGATAAGCGTCATAGATTCGTAGACTTTAATATTGGAGGTAAGATGAAAAGTTTTAATCCTATAAGGAAAAAAGGGAAAAGTAAAAAACTACTGATCAAGTATGAGCTTTGTAGTGGCTAGGATTTTAGTGGCTAAGTGATCGCAGTTTATATTTATTAACGTATTGTAAAGTGCAGATTTGTCCACATTCCTTTTTAGGATGAGATGAAAGGATTGAGCATTTACTACTCATAAATAAGGTAAACACGTTGAAATAATTAGACACCACAAATGTTTAGCTTTGTAAATAAGATTTTACATAAGCGGACGATCATCGGGTAGCTCATTATAGATCTATTTTATGATCAAAGTACAAAGGTAAATATTAGTTATTGACTATACCCTATGCTAATTAATTAAATCTTCAATAGAACGGATTTTATCTAGTATTATGTATGAAGCCAGAGTGCATTGACCAAGATCACTTTTGAGAGGGACAAACACGCAGGCATTCAGCCGAACGCACTAATTAGATACGAATTAGTTAATTGTGATCGAAAATATGCATATCTATATGTGGAAGGGAACCTGATATGTATAAAAACGGTGCACCTACATCGGGAAGCAATAGTAATTTTGGGCGTCCACCGAACGTTTTGGGCGTCCAATGTCGGACTAAGTACCGAAATAATACTCCGGTATTAAAATAATATTTGAATAATAATTAAATAAAGAGTAAAGTCAAATTAAAGTGTGATCATAAAATGAACAAGTATTGTATTATGAATTCGTCTAATGTAACGCGACACTTAGCAGAAATATTTTTGGGAATAATTCAGATAAATTAAATTGAGTATAATTTTGATGAATAAAGTAAAGTAGAGTTTAATTAGTAAGGAGTTTGTTGATCAAGGTAAAGCTAAAATAAGTATATATAAATACATAAGATAATGGTGCGTTACTCTATAGTCTAGACTACTAAATAAATAGTTTGTGTACAGGGGCTAAATCTGTAGTATCTAGTTTACCATTTCTTTGATGTAACTGAACAAATCATAAAGTACCTTTCATTCAATTGTTGATTTATTTTATTAATTGCAAAGCGTGGAGCATTTTATTTAAGTATGGGAATGTACGAGCATGCCATTAGATATTATGTAAACATTTTTAATGGCCAATACAATTCGATTAACTTTAATCACTGTTTATCTCTGCTGCCTGATTTATTAAAGCTAACCATCATTGTTACCAGTAATTATTCAGCCACAAAAGGCAAGGCAAGGTACGTCCACCTTAGAATTGATTCATCTTAGTGGTATATTATAAATTAAGTGGGGGCCAACTACGAGGATTATAGAGTCCCACATGGAAATCTCCTTCTCCCCCATGTCACGACGGAGAGAACAACCCCCCATCCTAAAAAATACGTGAAAGTATTAAATTAGAAACTAAATGGTGATAAATATTTGGACAACCTTAATTTTAGAATATCCAGTGATCAAGAATGGAACATGGACACGTATCGTAACATCTAAGTTAAAGGTATCATTTATTTAATATTCTGTCAGTCTTTATATAATTAAATATTCGTGGACGTGATTGCCACCCCATCTTTCATATACTGGAAGTTCTACGTTTTGTGTTATCTTGAATAACATAAAAGTTAAACCGTTTAATTTTGACTGACACCTTATAACTCGTCTATTAAATTCAATTAGCACAAATTAATCAAAATTAGTCTAACCTATTAGTCGCCTACCGTATAAATCGCCTACCCATAAACCCCCGGTTCGCATATTTGCTCATATTTGCCTTTTTCCCAGTCTTTGCTTACGGCGCGGATTAGGCCTACGGATTTGACATAGCCTACGTTCGCTCTTGACTCTCTTTTCGACTAATTTCGAAAAGAGCAGTCTGCCTGGACCTTCTGAATTCATCTATGCATGAATTCGGTTACCCATTAATTCCCTGATCCCTATATGCCCCCCCTGTTTTTGAATCAATATTTCCCGCATCCACTTTACGCAAAATTGAAATCCCTGGGTCTTACGCATGCTTCCCTCGTCGTATATTTTTAACTTTCACAGGAACTGAGATATTTAATGTAGTACAATAGCCGTTTTAGACATTTTTTCTCGCAAATCGCAAATTTTACAAAACAAAATACACCATGTCAATACGTCAAATTGTAATTAAAAAAAATTCAAATTAAATTGAACGGGCTTTTGGTAACCTATATAAAAAAGTTAATTCGATAATGTTTTAAGTTCCTGTGATATATTGAAAAGTTGGTAAAATTTTAAACGTGGCAACGTCGCGTTCTACATAATGTTCAGTCATGGTACTAATTTCTTTCCACGCATAATACAAGATACTATATGCGATCAAAATTTCAGTGTTCTATTTCAAAAACTACATTACTGGATAAACTGATCATTTTGAATCCCTCCCAATGTTATAATGTGCATTCGCCACTGATTATTTATTGAATTGCAAAATCCCGAAGTTGTATGTCTTATAGTCTTATAGGTATTATACAACGTAAAATATTTTTTCCTGTAACTTTGCATATATGTGATGTTATTGAGACCTTGCATGTATAAATGAATGTTGAATGCCGGTTGCCATGGCGACAAGTTGTGAAGTTTTAAGTTTTTAAGGAGCATATCTTTGAAACGATAATAGTTAGACCTATCATATGTGGTACCATTTTAAAGTGAATTAGAAGGGCTATCGAAATGTATAAAAATATATAGGTTGGTACTAAAAACTTCTTAGACATACATATGCTCCCCGAGTTTCATTTTTCCATGTTTCATAGCAACCCCGAGATAGTTAGTGCAGAATTTGTTTTCATGTCGTCTATTTTTTAAACTCGTGTAATCCCTTGAATATTAAAGTATCTCTCTGTACAAGAAATTTAAGAAAATTATTGCGAAATTTTTCGAGAAAATGGACCGCAAAATATTTAAAATAAGAAACAGCCTCTAAATATGTTGTGATTTTAGAAAAATGTTTCAAATAAAATCTAAGGGGCTTTAGGTGAACTATGTAAAAAAATTTAGCTGAATATCCTATCTTTTATTGTTTTTGAGATATATTGAAAAATATTTGCAAACTTTGAACGACGCAGCGTCGCGTGCTGTACAAGACAGAGTCATCGTATTTATTTTGTTCGACGCATAATACGAGCCAATATAATGGGTGCGGAAATAGTACGTCCGTCTCCAATAACTTCGTGTGTATGATTGGTAACAATTTGAAATTTTTGCGATCTTTTATGGTGCCAAAGGAGCATCTTTCATTTCCAGGTATATTGGGTGTTTCAAAAAGTGTTACATGAAATAGTTTACTTTTTTTAAATGAAATACCCCATATATTTTAAACTCTTAGCCATTAGCTATCCTCTCTTAGCTATCCTCTAACATTTGCTATCCTCTAACATTTGCTATCCTCTAACATTTGTAGAAGTATCAAAGTAATCTCCTCAGCGTTTCTCAAGTTAAAATTGTTTTTGTCAAACAATTCAAGTAAATTCAATGTCAAGTAAATTAAAACGTCGCTGTGTCCAAATGCTCCGAGATTTGGAAATAAATTTCGTTGTGCCGATTGGTAAAGGTCAGAAAATAATACCTGTATGTTGCTTTCATTATCAGATTACAGAGTGGTCAGTATAAAAGTAACAACTTTGCCGACTTTGAATCCATTGTCAAAGAAAAATCAGTGAAAAAAAACATCTGTCCAGCGAATTGTGAAAAAAAAATCGATTACACCCTTCCTATATTCAGAGCTTACAGAAGAGGATTTTGACAGGCGTGTTGTATTTTGTAACTGGGCCAGTCAAAAGTTAGAAGAAAATCCATCTTTCTTTCTATATGTATTATTTTCTGATGAGGCAACTTTTCACAAGAATGACTCCGTACACCAGCACAATTTTCATTATTATGCAGCTGAGAATCCTACAATTTACCCACAAGCGGACCAGCAGCACACATGACGCGTTAATGCCTGGGGAGGGTTTATTGGCGAGTATATTATAGGACCGCATTTTTTCAAAATCATCTAACTGGGTCAGTATATTTAAGTTTATTACAAACCGAATTACCTCAAGTATTGGCAAATGTTCCTCCTGAAATTGGAGAAAACATGTGGTTGCAGCATGATGGAGCACCACCGCATAATTCTATTGTTGTACTAGATTAACTTAATAACTTGTATCTCGAGAGATCGCTGGGAACAACTTGTCCTGTAAAATAGCCGGCTATGTAACCCGATATTACACATCTCGATTTCTCGATTATGCAGAACCTCCAAGAGCAACAGAAAACATGCAGCACAGGATTATTAACACTTTTAGAAGCATAAAATCTCAATAATTAAGAAGAGTGCAGACGAAGTTTTTAAAGAGAATAAATCTTTTTCTGCAGCAAGGGGGTGAGACGTTTCGAGCATTTATTACCTTAGGTTTTGTTTATTTCATTACTTCTGCAAATCTGTTTATCCCAATTGACTTAGCTACTTGTTTTTATTATTAAATTTCTTTATTTTGTTCTTGTTTTATAATGTTTTTGTATAAATGAACTTTAAATTATCCTTATTTTAAATAATTGGTAATTTTATTTTTAAACAAATACATACAATTTATATTACACATAGAATACATAGAATATACATAGAATATTATACAATTTTAAACTTTTATGTTTATCGTAAAATCCGCTTAAGATGTTTAGGGACAATACTTATTGATCGAGAATAAAATTAATTCTACAGCACATGCTGTAAAAATATACAGGATAGTCGATTTGAGAAAATGGAGAAAAATCACTTCAAATTCGCCAAAGTTGATACTTTTATACTGACCAATCTGTATATCTGATAATAAAAACAAGGAATACGTGTTATTTTGTAACCTTAGCCAATTGGCACAACAAATTTTATTTCTAAATCTCGAAGCGTTTGGACACAGCAACGTTTTAATTTACAATATGAAATTTACAATTTTTTGAGTGTGTGTGTGTGTTGTACACCCTCTCAGCTATGGTATTTGTTGTTTCACTTGTTTTCTGTTTTTTTTTGTGCCATTTTTGTGGCAATATTTAAGTTTACTCTTTCTTCTAGCGTCCTCTTTCGCTAGTTTTACCACATGGGCATGTTCTAACCGGGAGATTTCAATAGTATATGGGCTGCTTTCTTTTTACGTGCAGATATCACAGGTTTAGTGCTAAATTTAATTTAGTTGATGAATTGACATCGCGAACAAAGCAGTGTTACGTAATTTAGGCTCACTCAAACCTTATAGTCTCGACGGAATTCTACAGTTGGTATTAGTGAACTGTTGATATTAGATCAAGCTGCATATCCTTGCTTTGCATACGCTTGATATCATTATCAATTTTTGACAAGAGATCGTACTAGATTATCAGTGACATTGTAGTACGTTATTTTTTGCCAAAGGATAATATTTTTGTTCGAACTTTAGTTCAGTGAAAAACTTTGACCAGTGCACCTATAGTCCATATCATCAGTAAAGTAACATTATCGATGTGGCCTAATATTCAAGCAACATTTTTCGGTTGTTACTATCTTGTCTTAGAGACTAACCCTAGAAGATAATATCTGCCATAAATTGTCAATATAACTCTAAATACATGACCACAGAAACTCATTTCTCTATTATATATTAAACATTCAACGCTTATCAACTTACAACACATTCAACGCTATTCAACGCTTATCAAATCAAATTTAGAACCAGATTCGTCATCTCGATCACTCTTTGTTAGAACCACAGGGCGCACTTCTTTAATTACATGTTCTATATCAAATTCTTCAGTTAGTACTAAGAATTCTCTGCATAAGCATGTCTTCATGATTTCCAGCAGTTGAGAGAATTTCTTCGTTAAATTTTGTTTCACAGATTCCCTATATCATATCAATTGGATTATATTGACAATGATATGGTGGCAGTCTTAAAACACTGTGCCCACTGCACTATTTCGTCCACGAGATTCTTTTCTGTTTTATGTTGAAAAGCAATTTGTAATAAAGTTGGCTTTAAGTCATCATTAA
Organism: Adranes taylori; assembly: GCA_009867245.2. Classification (NCBI taxonomy): domain Eukaryota; kingdom Metazoa; phylum Arthropoda; class Insecta; order Coleoptera; family Staphylinidae; genus Adranes; species Adranes taylori. The sequence continues at coordinate 4,944 of WYDF02048690.1, read as the reverse complement.
AATCAATGTTTTTTTATTTAAGTCAGTTTCGATTAAGCCGTATTACCTGATTAAAGTTAACTCGTTATCTTCAGTCTTTGCCATTCGTAGCAGGTACTTTAAAAGTATAATCCTCTTGTCCAGGGCTTAGTTAGTTAGTTGGAAAATAATTTCAACTAACTAAGCCTTAGAATATAATTGCGGAAAATAATTTAAACAATTTGGAAAATAATTAAATAATCGCTTAATAATAGACTTTATTTTTTAGACTTTATCTGAACAAAAAAATTTTATCTTATTGCTACTAAGAAATGTCTTGGTATAATTTTTGTATAAATTCTGTAACAAAATAGAGATGAAACTGTATAGTTACAACCTGTTAAATAGAATATTAAAATAACTACGCAAATATAGACTATGCATTAAAGTTTATTGCACTAGAAATTATTGTCACCGATAGATCTTTATATTACTTAACCAATACAATTTGCTCCGAGAGGCACGTTAAAAAAAACTGGTCGTTAATTAAAATAAATTAAAAATTAAAAATATAACTAAACTGATTAAACAGCGTATATCTGAAATTGCAATGCTCTACCGCTATCACAGAAGAAAACAATTTTACTATGATTGCTGTACGAATTTATTTTTGAAATTTACTTTATCACATTAATTAATGTAAACTTAAAAAAAAATAAAGTTGTATGTACCTCCGCCTATGCGTATGCGTACCATTTTCAAAAATGCACTTTTTAAAAGCGATACGAGGACCGAGTGATAAATCAGGCTTAAGATCGTATAATTTCTTCTAGCTAACGATGTTGGTGAATGACTCACTTCGCTTTAACCCCTACAAACCATACGCGTAATTGCTTGCAATCCTGACATTTCCAAAATGGGGAGGAAGGAGATCGGTCGTTTCGTACTATCCTCTCATTTTGCTATCGACGCAATCCACTAATGTTAGTATTATGTAAATTCTTTCGTAACGCTTACACAGTGAGGAGGAATATGTTTTATTGTACTTTTAACTAGTTATATAGAGAGTGGTAATACTATTATGCTAACAATCCTATATTATTAGATTTTTTGAAATTATATGCAGAGACATTAGATAATTATTCTAACAGGTTGTGTCGGTTTTATTGGTGACTAAAGGTGATGATATTTTTTCTACATGACAAAAAGTATGATGAACTTCTCCTGTGTTTTAATTGTCATTAGTAAAAAACAATTCAAATCCTTTTGAAAATTATTTGATAAAAAAAACAATTTCTAAAGTTGGGTCTTTGATTTCCAAACCATTTTTTTTTATCGAGGATTAGGAATGCATTTGAGTAGGCTTTATCCTAGCTTCGTGGATGATGTACTGAGGGACTAACCCTAGCTATGGGTCGGATCATATCTTCTACACCTTTTCCTTGGTGATTCTACCAAATCCCTGGTACTGCGTGTGTTACTTGAAGGAGTGGATAGATGTTGAAGTCACTTATGTACATGACTGTTTCTCCCTCAGTTTTATAAAGGAGAAACAGTCAAGTATTTAACATTAGGCTTCTACTTTTTATCGGGAGCTGTTTGTGGGCTTCCTGTCTTTCTATCAATTTTATCTATTCTTTTCTACCTTCAACTCAGTGATGTACGACTCCACAACATTCCAGGAATCTTTGTCTCGCAGTATAATTTTGCCTATATTTCTTGGCCTACGTATTTCTCTACTATTTCTCTACTATAACATTGATCTCCTCTGGTTCCTCATTGACGAAATAGTTTGTCAAGGAAGGGTTATGAATTAATGAAATAAGAAGTGTGTGAGGAAAGAACGAAGGATTTAGCAGAAAATAATGAATGTAGTGTCTATGTATACTTGACCTGAAGTATGTAGAATTTGAGTTCATTTAAATTTTAAAACAATAAGTGATTTGCTGGTGGTGGTTACTTCTAACAAAATCTAATTCCAGAGTGCCATTTTATTGCTCTGAATCAGAATCAACTAGAACAAGACCCAAAATGCATCAGAGGTACGCTAGATTGAGTGGCTCCTTTTATGCCGAATTTTTTGGAAAGAAGACGACTTGCCGTTGCAATTGTTAGGCGTGGCCTGAAGGAAGCTTCTGTCCAATAAAAAAATCCTTCCTGATCTGTTGAGATTTCTAAGGATCAAAATTGCATTGCTTTTATGACGGATCTAAGAAAATGTAAGTGGTGGTAGTTTCCAATCGATGGGGGCTAGCTTTATGGGGTCAAAATCTTAGAAGCACTGCATTGAAAACGCCTTCTGCTAGAATGCGTGGAACTAGTAACCAATGAGAGATCAGTCGAAAGCACAAAGGGTGCAAATCTTGACGACGACTTATTTAAAACTGAATTTTCAGTTTAAAACTAAAACTGAAAATAATAATAAAAAATGTACACTTCCAATTTTAATATAGCAGAGCAATGAATTTAAAATAGCGCGGTGGCTATGATCTCTTTTGCGGGTGAATGTTGGAATGATTGAAGAAATTTTCCAAAACGCGTCGGTATATTCTTTTATCATGCTTCCGCATTGAGCGGAATATTTGAGAATTTTCATGGGATATAAGTTTTTATTTTAAGCGTATTAGAATTGTATTTACCAATTTATATTATCAATTTAATTAAAGATTTGATTTTTTTTATTTATATTTGAAGATATGAATCAAATTTAATTAGTCAATTATTAGAGGATTTCTTATTGCAATAATTAATTAGTTGAATTAATGGGATGTGATAATCCGATCCGATTAAAGGGATGTGATAATCAAAGCAAGTATATCCTCCTAGTATTTCAGTGATTGCTGACCCATAATTGTGATTTCAATTGTTTATTTGGAAGAATCTAATGAACATTGATAAGTAGTAAATAGGAAACTGTTCCTGTATAGTGCGCGATATTATAGTAGCACACATTGTTTATTAGTTTATGCTCGTCGGCCTGTTTTTCCTAAGTGAAGCGATTTCCATTAGGCAGGAAGTTGAAGAGAGACCTGGGATGAAACAAAAGGAAGAAGTGTATGTGTCATTTAAGCATTTCGAAATGAGTAACTTGTCTTCTATGTGTTATTTTTTTCAGAAATGAGGTAAGTTTGGCGGCAGAACCACGAAGGCAGGTGACCCATACAATCCCAAAAATTCCAAAGTTAGGAAATCAGCCAAATTAGAAATGAGTAACCTGACTTCCTTGTGTTAATTTTTACTCGTCGTTCCGGTGGAGCCTGGGGTAGTGGCACGCGGCCGGTTGGTGATTTGATACGGTGGTAGCATAACGTAGTTTTGAAGGTCTGCGGCTAATTGGTAACATCAAGTGGAGTCCCGAATTAACTGCTACATCCGTTCTAAGATGAACGTATACACGTGGTTGGTAAGCATAAGGTTGTAGAGACAGTTTGAGTAGTCGACGGTCCTAGAGAAACATCAAATGGATGCCTGAACTAGCCTGCTACAGCAGATCGTTGCGGCGACAAGTATGTTATTTATTTAATGCTTGTAGGTAGATGATAGTATTCTGTTTTCTTGATGAACAATTAAGTTGTCTGCGCTTTACGCCTTATCTTAAGTACTTAGAGTATAACACGACTGGAGCTAATTTTTTGAACTGCTGGCTCGTTATTGATCATATTTGGAGCTAAGTTTAATAATCACCAAGTCACTTATATGTGTTTGTATTCTCGGATTATTTGTTTTTTAAATGTTAACCAACCTCCCTTGTGCGGTGCACAACCTGCCTACCAGTACGTGACGGCACTGAGGAGGACGTTTTGAGATGAAGAAGATATCAGCAAAGAGTCGATCGCAAGAGGCTAACGCAAATGAAATAACTCCAAAAAGGCCATCAGATTACGTCGCACACGAAGGCCACGCCTTGTGATAGAGCTACCAGCGTCAATTCTAGAACCAAGACAACCTGCTGATTCGCCGTCACCATCTGGTGCGCCGATTCCCCCAACAGCATCTGGCGATGTGCCACACCCACCAACTCCGGGAAAAGGATGGTACTACCCAGCCACCCGTGAAGACCACCGACGCCGTCTCTTCCATTACTACTTAGGCGACAGTGAATGATCCTTCATCACCGCAACATTAGTTTTCTTCGTCACAAATCATCTACAACAATTGATTTCAGGCTCTCTTCATATCAGCATCATATTAATGGTCTGAGCCCATCAACAACATCTACGATAAATCTTCGTCATCCAATCATTTTATTCCACCATCATCTAGGAAAATCCTAGGAGAAGCCACGCAATCCAATCAGAAGTTAAATTAATAACATAAAATCTATTGTTCGTAAATTAAAATCGGGAGTAGAAGCATTGACGTTATAAATATTAACGATAATAAACAAAAATTATTTCAACCTGTTATTGCGTACATCTTTATAGTGTTTAAGTGTGTTATTATAAAAATTAAGAACAGCGAATTCTAACCTAACACTATAATTGTCATGCAAGAGCATATTTTATGTTACAAATAAACAGAATAAAATATAAAAAGCAGTAGAGTTGTTATAAAGCAAACAAATTACGATCCTGCTTTGATTAGAACAATTCTGTAACAATTAACGAGCAAATTTGAAATAACCAAACATAGTTTTCGATGATTTCGCTAAGAAATAAATTTTTAATAACTAAAGATTAGAAAATGCGACCTAAAATTACGTGTTATAATGTGCCATGTACCGACAAAATAAAGGGTTGAATTAAATATAATTTGATGCAAGCAGGTTAACTTGGTCTATAAATTATATTCTTATGTCTATAAATTATATTCTAAATGTAATAGACTTTTATCTCCTCATTTATAATGTAATTCATTGCTATTATATTATGTATTGTCCCTCTCCCTCTAACAAATCCCGTCTACTTCAAAAAAAACTTTCTTTTCCTTCATCTCCCTGTCTAGTTTCCTGTTTATTACTTTTGCATATAATCTAGTTTGTGGCAC
>WYDF02048679.1:0-12178 GCA_009867245.2 Adranes taylori | reverse complement strand
GCATCCATCCTAGGTCTTCCGTGCCTCGTGTTTACCTTCCACGAAATGAAGGTGGCCGAGGTCTTCTGAGTATTGAGGCAATGCATGGTCATATATCAATAAGAATGGCAAACAGGGTTATTAACAACCTAGATGATCCTCTTATGAAATTTGTGCACGAGCACGAACTAGCGGCTGTAGGGTCATTTCTATATAAGGCTGCAAGAAAAGCGTCGTAATCACTTGGTATCGTTCTCGACAGATATGCGGGCCAATGGTGGTGAGACAATGAACGTGATGGAGTTAGATGACGAGGCTGCCAAAAAGGTAATTCGAAAGTCAGAATTGGCAATATTCAAAGAACTCCATCGGGAAAAATCTCTGCATGGACAATTTTATAACCTCATTGCCGAGTTGGATCAGTCACCATATTTAACATTCGGCTTTTTAAGATCTGTTGGGCTGCGATCTGAAACTGAGGGATTTATTTTTGCATGCCAAGATGGTGTCATCAACAAACTGGTCTATCGTAAGGATATAACGGGCGTAGAGGTGGCGGATACGAACTGCTGAGCATGCAAGTATCAACCAGAGACGCTACTCCATATTCATTCCGCATGACCGGTGTATGCTAGAACAAAATACATCCAGCGCCATAATGCCGCCTTAAAAGTCTATATTTTCATTTGCGACATTCATACGGTATTGACAAAGATCCGGTTGCACCCTACGTCGTTAAGGATATTGAGACCGTAGTTGAAAATGAGGCCTTTAAAATCTTTTTGAACTACGGTTTCCCTCCAACCCATCCAATAGCCGCAAACAAACCTGATATTGTGTTATTTATTAGATTCCACTAAGCGGGAGATGATCTTTATAGAATTTTCTAGCCCCGCTGATAAAAATATTGAAATTAACTCACTTGGGTGCGCCAACACCATAGAAGCTTTCATTATCCGAATTTATCTCTAATTATATCTTTCTGATACTCATCACTATCTTTTTCATTATCCGTAATCCACTTCCATGTGGTCCTATACAACTCTGGCAATTATTAGCCAAATTTCTTTCTTCCTCATCCCATTCCAACCCCCGAGCTCATCTTTCCTCTTTTTTTTCCACACACACTACATCTTCTTTCATCCTCCCTCATCTAATACAGATTCCCTCTTTCCTCGCTCCCACACATAAATATAGCAACCATCCTTTTTTCCTTCATACTTCCATCTATCCTCAAATAATATGTCGATATAATTTAAAACGTACTAAAGGTGTTATTATTATTATAAGCACCGAATTTGCCGAAAATTTTGTGTTGCCAATGCAATTTCGTATGTGGAATCTCAAATACAATCATACGAACGATAAGTCATATCCCAAACTTAATCGTATGAACGATACAAAGCATTTAAATAAGGCCGAGAAATGTATGAAGATTTGGCTCGTTCCGGTTGTTCTTCAATATTTTCAATCTTTTCAACCATGGACGTGGCTATAAAATTTTAATGGAGGAGGTTTGCTGTATTTAGTTACATAAACAAAATTTAAAATTTGTAACGAATTCGATGTAACCTTGTTCTGTTTGATATAAAATGCTAAATTAGAACTAGCAGAGCTAGCCCCGTGAATCATTTATGTCTTGTTCTCTTTCAAACTTAGCTATTAAGTCGTTTCGACTCTGAAAACGTCCATTTGGGAGTAGCTGTTGAAACAAGCCGAGTTGCCAAAATTTGCAGCATTGATTATATATTTGAGCAGAAGCATGCATCATATGCGTCAATGGCTTCGAGAAGAGTAGATGGGTTTACAGTAGAATCTATTCACCTTGTATATACTCTGAGTCAGGTGGCAACGATTTTCAATTATAGAGCTCAAGTGTAGGGTTTCTAGTTTTTTTTTGTATTCATTCGATAGTTTTTTTCTCCTTTTGGGTTCGACCCGGAAGCTGTACATGTCAGCTATGACATTATCCAGACTCTGGTGGTCCCAGATTCTGCAGTGCGCAAGCGTGCTTCCAGCCCCGTGTTCAAATAATCAAGAAAAGGAAAGAAAAAGAAAATATTTGTATGATAGTGTTCTTCGACTGAGCCTGCTCAGAATTATTATTTGGCCGGAGATCATTTCTTGGGGTTCTTAAAAAATTCGCGCAAATTACCTCTAAAAAACTAAATATATTTATGCACTATCATTTTTCTGTATACTGCAAAAACAAAACTGGCATGTAACGATGATTCTTCGCCCTCAACATCGAATTCTCAGCCACTTGCAAGTGGATGGAAATGCTTACGTTGGAAAGTTTTTGTTTTTGACCGAAAACCCAAAAGAAATAGAGGAGTTTAAACCCTGTAACCTTGCCTACACCCATATTTTCAACCGATGAAAACATCAACAACAGGCAAAGGTGGCCTTCGCCCAGTTGCAACCAGTGTGGAATTCTCGTCAATTATTGCTGAAGACAAAGCTTAAGATTTTTGACTCGAACATGAAGTCTGACAATGGAGATCACAAGGAGAATCCAAACCTTCATCAATAAATGCTTGAGAGCTATACTGGGAGTACGATCGCCAAATGTTATTTCTACGGAAGCACTATGGTAGCGCACCCAACAACGGAAGGTTGAGATCATAAAGGAACGGAAATGGAGATGAATCGGCCACACTTTGCAAAGTGGGCCACAATACATTCCAAAGCAGATCCTGGGCTGGAGCCCCCAATAAGACAGGCGAAGGCAGCCGGGGACGTGGCAGAAGGACGTGGCGCCGGACCATCGACTTGAAGGTGGCAGCCATTTGAAGGATCTGGACAAACATTAAGGGAACGGCAGCGAAGGGGGCCAAATGGAGTACTCTATTACATGCCCTATGCTCCACACAGGAGTAACAGGAATTAAATTATTCTTGTTCAAATGCCATATGTATCCCAACATGATCTCGTCGAACTGTTTCCTACTTCGAAAACAAACATCATTTTGGCAATTTTATTGAAGTTTTAACACAAAAGTTACTAAAAGTAGGTAGTTATTCTAGTTTTAGTACTAGATAGATAACTAGATAGATAATTATTCTATGGCTGATCTTATTACTACCTTGTGAAGCATGTCGTCCGGCCCTGCGGAGAATTTTTCGTGTAGTATTTTAATTATACTTGAGTACAATCAACGTTGGATAATTAACTAGAATTTGATTGATTAAATTGCTAATGGACTTTTCCGCAAATTGATAAATTCTTATGACTCTGATTAGCATCAAAAATGAAATGTCATATGAAAACTCTAAAATATCATAATAAGATGTATTAAAAGCCTGCCTGATGGAAAGCGTGATGAACAAAAATACTTGTATTTCAAAGCGCAATCGTGAAAATGGCGCCTAACGACGCTGCACAATATTCAACCAATAGCGTTATGACGTTAGCTTATTGATCGACGCGACGCAATTTTATCGTTGGTGTTGCGTTGGGGACGACGCCATTGCGAAACCACAATAAACGACGCTCAGCGTCGGAACAAAAACTATATACATAATTTTCATAAAAATATTTTAGTATTGATTGTAATTAATAGTTGCTAAGATAAGTTTATAAAACTATTTTTTTCGTAGTACTTTTACCCCGTTGACTATAAATAGTTCATAATTGTCTTCCAGAACAGGAAATATTATGTACAGACAAGATTTTAAAACAACTTAGATCATAAAAATGAGAAATATAAATGAAACAAATTGTTATATTAAATTTGTTGAACAGAATCAAAAAACCCATGTGAAATCGATTTATTTGTGTCATTTTTATAACAAAGGAAATGTTTTTTTTAATATGCCATTAGTGTCAAGCTGAAAAGGTATCAATGATGCGTGAAAAATTTAATGATGTTTCTTCTCAGTCAGAACAGAATGTATAGAAACAATTTAAACATGATGTTTTTGTCGGCTATTTTCTGTAATTGTTTAAAGATAACCGACTTTACAGTCGTTGGCCAAATAAATAAAGCTCAGAACAATTTGGTGACATCTGAAAATCTTTAAGCACTCAGATATCTCTATAGAATAGCAGAGATTTTTACAATTAAGGCAAGATAAAATACAAAGATATAGTGGATGGTAAAAAACTGGTAGCTTTATTTATTGTACACACTACCTAAAGAAAAGTTTGATCTATTTATATAAAATGAAAATTATTTTAGGAAATAGTATTCCTTTAAGCACAATAATCTGTTATTTGATCTTGAAGATTAATGCGTCCCATCCTCTTCTAATATGCAAGGGCGCACCTGAGTTTGTTGACCTACTTTGTCGGTTCTTGGCCTCTTTTCCTTCTCAGTTCTTGGCCTCTTTTCTTTGAGAGGAAAACACATCCTTGTTATCCTTCACTTCACGCATAACATAATGTTAGCAGATCATATTTCATGCTCACCTCTTTTCAGTTTCCTTTTACAAATGTCATGAGGCATGGTTTTTCTATTATGACGCACAGATCCAATTCCAGTTTTCTGTCTCTCAGTTAATCTTCTAAATAGATCTGTTGATCATTGCTCATGGTGATAATGATTAACATGGTGCACACATATTGATCATTACATTAGTTCTAAAAGGAAAACTAGGATCTGTTATTAGCTGACATCTATGAGCTAACAATTGAACTACTTATATACCAAAAAATCGCATGAGGATTTACGGGCATCATATGATTTCGCATAGGTTAAATAAAATCTTTACAAACACGCATCATCTAAATTTGGCCAACGACTGTAGATCTACTGAACTATACACCTCCTACACTATTACACGGTTTATTTTACAGTAGATCGCTACGCATTAGGTATATTCCATCAAGATGCATCACTCACGTAGTGAAAACATCTACAGCAGTAAACAGGTAGAAAATTGCTTGTTTTAAACAATTTAGTCGATACATATTAGTTGAGTCTGACACTGAGGTATAAAAATGCCTTTCAGTGGTGCAACATAAAATAAAACTTTTGATTTGCTCAATATAATAAAATGTTGTTTATAATATAACAATTTCATATTATTTAAAATTTATTTATTAATAGATACTGAAACAATAGAATTCGACTCATAGAATAATTGCTTTTGACTCAAGTAATAATATGCTCAAGAAAATAATAAGAGGTCAGTTTCATTCGTGGACGTCGTACCGCCACCACATATCAATAGCTGATTAGGCAAGCAGTCAAAGAAAATAATAACATGTCACATTCAAAATGACTTGCTAAATATTCGCGGACGTTCCGCCATTAGATTTTTCATTTGTGTATTGCAATCAGAAATATTTGTATGTGGTATCTATAGCAAACGTTGAACATCGTACTAATTGTACAAAACTCAAAACTAATTGTCTCAATAGATGATTAGAATAATATTCGAATTGAAAACAGACGCATAGTTATCGTTTTGCGGCTAAAGACTGGTATGGTTTCACCCAACTTTGAAATACCAGATTCAAACAAATTTTCAGTTTGATTAACAGATGTCTTATACGTGAAAAACAGTGGTATATTTTTTCATACAACTCTTTTAAAAATAATAAGCCATAGTGTAGAATGCTAAAATGCTCTTTTAAAGATTCAAGCCTTATAATAGTAATGGCAATAATCTCTAGAGTGTTTATTTTTTTCATAAAATGTACCTGAAATTATTCATTTTGGAAGGACATACAGTTATTTTAACCCAAGTTCATTAAACATGATCATCGAAAAATGCTCATTATACATCGAATTTTGAATCAATTTTCATAAGTTTGCAACACAAACAACGTAAAAAATAACAAAATGAAAAAATAACCGATCGAATTTTTTCTCTATAGACATACAGACATAAAGTCGGCCATTTTTTATTGTTTCTCTGTGTGCATTCCTTTTCAAAATGAGCCCAAAGGGCCCGAATTAAAACTTTTTGCCAGCAAGACTCCATCACACATAGCGAAGAACTAAAAAATAGGACTATTTTTACTCTTTATAAAAACGCGTAAAACGATGCTTTCCATGTTTGAATTATATAAATATTAGCAAAACGTAAGGTTTTTAATAATAGGTGTGAACCAAGTGAACCTGTTACAATTTTAATCCCAAACACTTTAGAACTTTTTGTATTGCAAAACTTTTGTTAACAACTAATATTATACCAGGGTATGTTTACAAAATGTGCCCAATTGTTATACTTTCCGCGTGAATTACAATTTTAGCGTATTATACACAAACCCAACCGGCCAACATTTTTATTGACTTGTTTCTTTGAAACAAACATGTACAAAACTATATTTACGTATGAACGAAAGCAAAAGGTATCATGCATAAGACATCCAAATTTCATGGTGCTATCTCCACTCGTTCAGTAGCAATGAATTGAAATGTCCCGTAAAAATCATACTAAAATTAATGTTTCTTTACCATGAAATAAAAATTTTAAAAAATTACGAAAACATTCAAAACTCAAAAACTAAAAGTTAATAGTAACTAGTTCATCGTTTCGTTTAACACTTTATGGCAACCTGTTAAAATCATCTTTTCAACTATGTGACGCACAACCATTCCAGGACATTTCCTATAGTATAAAAAACTTGTCACTCAAAGTCATGCAAAGGACGCATTTTGCAGTACACTCTCATGTTAATAACTTTGTAAATATCATTTTGAAATAACAATACCTTGCCTGTTCCATGGCCACATATGGATTTGTACATTTTCACGGAGTCGAGAAAGAAGGTGCAATCAATTGATCTTGCAGAATCAACATTTTTTCCCATTTTTCTCGAAAAATATAAAACTTGTCCATTTTTATTTTTTCATTCAAATGAATCACATTTAACAAATTTTTTAAATTTCCATCATTTCAGTGAATTCGAAAAGTTCAAAAATTTGACTTTATACATATGCATATAACCCCACCCTTGATGTCTATTCCAAATTTTGTTTGTCAAATACATCGACACCATTGGCAACTTTTTATTTTAATAGAGCCCCTAATTTTTTTTTATTCTCATTCAAGAGCTGTATGTATAAAGTTGCAGTTGTAAGGATAATGTAAAGTCTATAATATAGATCTTGTTAATGCTTGATAACCAAATATATTAATTTAGTAAACCAGAATTTTCTATTCGACGCCATTGATGTGCTATATCATTTCCATAAATACGCATTGATTCAAGGCGCCATATCAAATATGATGATGATTATGTTATGATGCAGCTTTTTGTATATTACATTATACTTATTCTAAGTTTACTGGTAGCTATTTAGTTTCAATCTCGGCTAGGAACTAATCATTTTCATAGCGCCTACATTCAATAGATTTATGCTTGCAGAAGGTACGATCTTTTTAGTACTCATTATAAAAATAAATCATAAACGGGACCGCAATTTCACTTGCGACCCTTAGATGTATAGTCTCCAAATAGTTAATTTACATTGGATACAAAATTGGTGAAGTATGCCGCCAACTGTTGCATGATATTGTAAGCGAAGATCCTCTCCAGAGTAACCTCGGTTCCAACTTCAGAGAGATGTAAGCCCTAGCTCGGGATGGGCTCGGATTTACTCTGTGATGGCGCAATTCTGGGTTCCTTGCATAATCCAGTGGCCCTGATTGTGGCTGTTATACGTAATGTAATTATAACAATAACTTAACTACAAAAATAATAAATGCATGATAAAAATTCCAAATTTAAAATTTGTTCAACATTATTCAAGAAGAAACAAATTTAAAAACTAATGACAAGGGTCACTCTGTAACTATAAATGATAAAAGAATGATTTCTTCTGTAACTATAATGTTTTTAAACACGTGATTTTAGTTTCCCAAAATAGAAAATTGCATACGGTTTGCTAATTATAGAGAATATCTTCCTTCTTACTAATATAATTTCTGAAAGTTATAAGCAGAGATAATTCACTTAAGCCACCAAGTAAAATAAGGGTACTAAGTACTGTCAAATATGGGCTTCTCTGTCTTTCAACATTTTGCCAATACTTATACCAATTTGATTAATATCAAATCCTACTGACGGTGTCTATCGCAGAATTAACCGAAGTAATGATTCTCCAATTTAACCTCTCGTCTGACAAACAATCCCAATTACCCCAAAATTCCCAAACGCACAAAATTAAATTCCAAAATCTATAATCTTTTCAAAATAATACAAACAGACTAACTCAACTCACCGGTAGAGGGCGCCGTAGCTCTGCCAAAAGTTTGTGTGTCTATTCTCACGTAAATAACAAATTGGCAATAACATAACCTTTCAAATAATATTTACCTACACAAAATTATTTATCCAAAATTTCATGGTGGTTTATATTCACCTGGAATCAAATATACAATGAATTGCAATCAATTTACAGCACAATATACCTCCACGGGTAATGCTCCTTAGCTGACTTTCACCAAATACTATTGTAAGGAGCAGCTTCGAATTTCTGATAATTCATTGACCCATAACGGAACAACACTGGGCCCTTCCAAGTAAACATTTTACCAAAAAGTATTCGACATTGATAGTTACAATTAGGATAGTGAACAATTTGTCAACAACTAGGAACAATTAATGCAAATCGGAACTCGCAACGCGAACAGTCAGATATAATTTTCAATTGAATAGTCCGAAATTTAGCAGTAATTAGCCTTTAATTAATTTCACTCAAATAAATGCTACGAATGCTGAATCACCAGCACCCAACATCAGGTAAGTTGAAAAATATTATTAGCAACTTAGTTACTTCAACGATAATAAACCCCTTTTAACAACAAATTAGTTTAGCTTGTGAATAACTAAAACAATGTAGTAGCAAGATCATATTAAGCGAATACGACAGTACGCCACCTTTAAAGTATCTTCGGAACATTCTACTGGCAATTTGACACCATGAAAATAAAACTAAATTCACCTAAACTACAGTAATTCTATTTACAATCTACTAGTAGAAACTCGCAATGGGAGCACGGAAATAAAGCCTCTGTTTTTAACAACACGAAAAATTTTTTACTGTCTGTTACAATATAAAATGATCAACGAAAATTGATTGATGCCTTTGAAATGTTCATGGTCAGGATCAAGTAGACTAAAAGTCCCGCCAAGAAATCAATTCAGATTGACTATTGAACGACTGAGGAAAAAAAACGCTGTTCGCGCCTAGGCAAATATGGGGACCGGGGGATTCATGGGTTTGACTAATGTTGTTTAGTTTACCCTAAACACTTTTGTGCTAATTGAATTTAATAGACAACTTAAAAGGTGACAGTTAAAACTAAAATGTTGAACTTTTGTTTTATGCAAGATGTAACAAAACTTCCAGTACATTAAAGATGGGGTGGTGATCACGTCCACGAATTTGAATTAAAACATAACATATGTCAGAAGGCTTGAATATTTTAAATCCAGAAATCCAGTTGGCATGGCAAAACCCTTACCCCCCCCCCCCATCCAGCTCGAAAACAGAGCTAAGGGCTTCCAGACTCTTGTATGATTTACTAATCAGTATAACATGTAAAGAACTTTTACATTTATCTATATTTGTCCCACGTAAGACGTAGAATTTTGCAATTCGCATATTAGATGATTGTATAGAGGCTTCATCACATACAAATGTGGGTGGCAATCCCCCTAAAAAAGGAGTTATAGGTTTCCAAAGTTGTGTGTAATGCACACATGTACATAGAATATGTGATGGTCCATATTAATCGCACTTTTTTGCTTTTGGAATGTGAGGATATTATTAGAAGTCCTTAGCAAACTCCAATCTAGATGGCAACTTCGCTCAAGGACAGGAGTAGGGGCTTCCAAAAGTTTGTATGATTGATTCATTTGTAAAATATGTGTAAAGAAATTTTACATTTATTCGTATTTGTGCCACGTAAAACGCACAATTTTGCATTCAGAATGTTAGATCAATGTATAAAGGCTCCAACAAATGTAAATGTGGGTGGCAAACCCCTCAAAAAAAGTTATAGGTTTCCAAAGTTATGTGTAATGCACACATGTGTATAGAATATGTGAACAAATTTTGTTGGTTTGATGTATTTGTTCCATATCAATCGCATTTTTTTGCCTTTGGAATGTGAGAATATTATTATTAACACCTAACAAACTCCAATCTACATGGCAACCCCCTTCAACGACAGGCCTAGAGGCTTCGAAAAGCTTGTATGTATTATTCATTTTTTTAAAATATTTGAAGAAATTTTACATTTATCCGTATTTGTTTAGCTTTGTTCTGCAGGGGAGTTGTCATCTAGATTGAAGTTTGTTAGGGGCTCATAATAACAATCTCACATTTCAAATGCAAAAAAGAGCGATTTTTGTGGAACAAACACATATTCTATGTAAATGAGTACAATATTAGCAATTTTGGAAACCTAGAACTCACTTCCTTGAAGGGGGTTGTCTTGCCACCCAGTTTATTTTTGTTGGAACCCTTACATATTTCCTTAATATTTCGAATGCAAAATTTTGCAATTTGCATGGAATAAAGATGGATAAATGTACAATTTCCTCACATATGCTATAGAGATGAGTAAATCATACAAGACTTTAGAAGTCCTTAGCTCTGTGTTTGAGGGTGGGGGTTGATATTTAGATTGGAGATTCTTAGGGCTCCTAATACCACTTTCATATTTCAAAGGCAAAACGTGTGATTTATGTGGAAGAAAACATCAACTCTATAAAGTTTGTTCACATATTCTACGATGAGTGCATTATACCCAACTTTGGAAACCACTAAATCTCCTTTTTGAAGGAGCTTCCACCCAGATTTGTTTTTGTTGGAGCTTTTGTACATTTTCCTAGAATCTGAAAGCAAAATTTTGCAATTTACGAGGAACGAGTACGAATAAATGTACTGTGAATAAATCATACAAAACCCTGGAAGGCCTTAACTCTGTTTTTGAGGAGGCGGGAGGGGGGGGGGGGCGGAGATGGTGCCATTTAGATTGAAGTTTGTTAGGGGCTCTTAGCAATAGTATCACATTTACTCATTTACGAATACTCTAAAATTTGTACACATATGTTATATAGATGAACAAATTACACAAGACTTTGCAGCCCATAGCTCTTGCTTTCGAAAGAAATTAGCTCTAATGTATGAATGTTTTGAAGGATTCTGATGTTATTTTAACAATTTTGATGCACAAGTATGCAATTTATTCGAAACAAATACATAAAATTGTACAATTTGTTTACTTTTGTCATATTGATTAGTAAGCTGTATAAGACTTTGGAAGCCCCTAGCTCCCTGTTTTGAGGGGGATTGCCTCCCAGATTTCACGTTTTTACAACCTATTAGATTTGGTTTAATATCTGAGATAGAAAAATCTGTAATTTTGGTTGAACAAATAGGTGAAGTTTTCATTCCGTGGACACTTATCGCCAATTTGAAATTTTACGAAAAGCTAATATGTATAAGTGTTTAAGCATCATTTTTTAAGTATATGATACATGAATTATTAATAATATAACTCGGAGAACAAAATTATTCATTAAGAAAGGATCTAAAAATTAAGGATGGATTGAGGGATAACTTACAATATGTCAATAAGTCAATATTGAAACAACACAACAATGGCGAGAGGCAAAGTGAAGTAGATGTTAATGTGATAATTTAAATTAGTAATGTAACTGATTAGATTTCCTATATTGTTAAATAGTTTTAATCAGGTATTTTAAGTTTACAAAAATTTAGCATTTTTAAAAACTTCCAAACATGTGACTCATGAAGCACGTTAGAAATTCAAGTTCTATTGAAGGGATGGTTGTTACGATATTACCGAAATATGTGAACGAGACGATTGAATAATTGCTAATTGATTTCGTTATTCGACATCTTGCGAGTCATTTAAAATGGAGTGTTTGGAATACATTCTTGTTTAATTTACTTATAATTGAATTAATTTTCTATATAATTGAAGTTAAAATGACTTTTTGGTGTTGATCACATTGCATATTGTTTATTCAACATCATCCCAGGCGCCTCTCGACCTGGAACAGCCCAGATGGTGTAACTAAGAACCAAATCGATTATATTTGAATAAGAAATCGATAGCGAAGTTCAATCAAAAACATCAAAGCCAAGCCGGGGGTAGACTGTGGGTCTGACCACAAGCTACTCTGGACCAAAATACAAAACTAAACTAAAGAAACAAACTACACCTAACATCAATCCTAGACCAAACATTGATGTAGATCTTTTTAA
>WYDF02048668.1:0-12178 GCA_009867245.2 Adranes taylori | reverse complement strand
TAGATGGATCTTCAATTTTCACATTTTTCTCGGAAAGTGAAAAACTTGGAGATTTCTAATTATTTTTTGTTTTTCCTCCCAAATGAATCACATTTTGACGATTTTTTTTTCAAATTTCTTTCATTTTATTGAAATAGAAAATGTAAAAAATTTCACTTTTACATATAACTTCGCAACTCTTGGGGCTTTCAATTTTTTTATTGGGCCTTGAAGAAGGTACAATAGACGTTGCAGAATAGATGGACCTTGTCTATTCTATTCTACTTATTTTCCACTTTATCCCCCCAAATGAATCACATTTTGACGATTTTCTTCAAATTACCATCATTTTATTGAAACAGAAATTTTCAAAATTTCACTTTTATACAATAGCATATAACTATGCACCTGTTCCTTGTCGAGGGTTTTAACCTTGTCGAGCGAATTGTCATTTACGTAAAAACATCCAATATAAGACCCCTCCAAATTTTTCATGTTTTCACGAGTAACACGCTTTTACGGTTTTAGTATATAAATTAGTTTTACGCAGGTACCATTGGTACCATTTTCAAAAAATGGTCGAAAAAATCATAGCAATATGTATTTACACCCCATTAGAAAAAAAAAATGTGTCTTACCTAGTATTTTGAAAATGTTTACTTTTGAAGTTATATGACATGTTTGATGGGTTTATTTTATATGGGGCAAATCATAAAATTTGACTACTTTTGCCAACTTTTTTGCAAGTTTTCGTGAAATGTTTTGTAACAATATGTATTTAGACCCCATTGAAATAAATAAAATTGTGTGCTATATCGAATTTTCAAAATTTTTGCCTTTCAAGTTATGTCATAAGTTCATTTTATATGGAGACAATCATAAAAAATCAGTATATATATAGAAAACCTTTATTGGCATAATCTTGATATACTACACATAAATCATATCTACATAAACATACATACAAATCAATATTAAAATTATAAATCAAATCAATATATAATACATAGTATAAAATAATATACAACTCTCATTAATGTAATGTAACCTACAAACTTCTTGCAAAGTACAGGATAGAAACATGTTAACAAATCTAAAAAAAAACGGACATTAAACCAAAAACAAGATATAAGAATACAAATTAAAAAGAAACACTCAAAACGATTACCGTTTTTTTCTATTTTCCTCATTTTGTTTTTCTATTTTCCTCCCAATTCACCGTCTAATCCGTTTTTTTTTCCTATTTTCCCGCAATTCCCCAGTCTAATCTTGCCACATTTTTCTTTTCTTTCCAGTTCTTTTCTCCCTATTATATCTAATATCCTCTTCATAATTCCCAAATCCGCTAGTCCATCTCCCAAACTATTTTTCCATTCTTTCTCTTTCCTCATCTCTTTTCCCATTCTTCTTTTCAATCCATTCAACACATTCACATTCCTTTGCTCTATGTACCCATTATTCTCCCCTCTTTCCACCTATTCTACACATTCTCTATCCTTCACGCATCCAATTTGAATTCCCACTTTCCTTATTACCATACCTAAATCTCGCTATCATTCTCTTCTCTCTTACTAATTTCATTCCCCATGTACTCCGGCATCCTCCTATCAACTTTTATTTTCTTATATCTTCTATTATACCTCATACATTTAATCCTAGTGTTCCTTTCTTGTAATTCTCTATTCATCATTTTCTCCTCCACTTCCTCTACACCCACCATCCCATCTTTGATGCCTTCATACCATCCTTTTATGGACCATCCTATTCTCTCCAATGTCTTCTTTCTAGTTCTTATCCATTCTTATGTGCATTTCCCTTTATTTTCTTCAATTAAAAGGTCATTATATACATTCTTGGATTAAGATGATTAATCCAATACCACCTTTATGTCATATTTTGATATCTTCTTAAACCTTTTCACCAGGCATTTATGTCTATTCACTTCATGCAACACGAATCTCCGGGGGTCGATTTTTCCACTCTAATATTTTTTTTCAAATATCTTAGTTGAATCTTTCAATCTCTTC
Organism: Adranes taylori; assembly: GCA_009867245.2. Taxonomy (NCBI): domain Eukaryota; kingdom Metazoa; phylum Arthropoda; class Insecta; order Coleoptera; family Staphylinidae; genus Adranes; species Adranes taylori. The sequence continues at coordinate 10,172 of WYDF02048668.1, read as the reverse complement.
TCTTTCTCTCACGGCCCACACTTCCAATCCACACATTATTATATTTGTCACACATACATCAAACAATCATCGTCTCATTTTAATCGAATCCCCAAAATTCTCCACCCATGCAACTCATGTTTTCAGGCGCAACATATGCTTTACTACATATGCTTGAATGTCTGTAGAGTGTAGACAAAATAGTCTGGCCGTGGCGTTCGTTTCCATAAGAGCTGTTGTTTTGTTTTGCCGGGAAAATGATAAATGTAATAAATAGAGCAAAGAATTGTCGTGAAATTTCACATGAAACTTAGAAAAAGCGCTACTTAAACTTATCGTTTATTAAAAGAAGGGTATGGCAATGCATGTTTATCACGTGCGCGAATTCTTGAGTGGTTTAAGCTTTTCCAAGATGACCGAGAAGGCGTTGAAGATGATTTACACCCGGGTCGCCCTTCCACGTCAAAATCGGATGAAAATTTTGAAAATGTCGGTAATTTGATTCGGCCTGACGGTTAACTATTTATCTTATGGTTAACTATTTATCTTATGGTTAACTAACTGTAGGAAATGACTTTGATTTGACTGCCATTGAAAATGACCCGACCTTCCTGGAAAGTATGATAACATGTAACGAATCTTGGTTTTTCACTTATGACCCTGAAACTAAGCACCAATCCATGTATTGGAAACAAATAAAGATTCAAAACGATGATGATTGTTTTTTTCGATATTCATGGGATTGTGTACCTTCACTGGATTCCAGAAGGTCAAACCCTTAACCAACATTACTACGTTGAAGATCTTACCCAACTCCGTGAAAGAATATGAAAAAAGCGACCCGAATTGTGGAAGAACAAGTCATGGGTTCTCCACCAAGACAACGCGTCGGCTCATTCTGCATTGTCTGTCAAGACGTTTCTAGCCAACTACAATTCGCCTGACCTTGCACTATACGACTTTTATTGGTGTCCCAATGTCACATCTGCATTAAAAGGAACAAGATTTCTGTTCGTTGAACATGTGAAAGAAAAAGGGGCACGCATCATGAAGGACCTCAATGAAGAAGACTTTCAGCACTATTTCGAACAATGGAAAATTCGCATGGAACGTTGTAGGGATAGAAGAGGGGTGTATATTGAAGACGATAATAACTGAAAATGTACAAATTCAAAATGAAATGTTTTTGAGCAATAGTCTAGTTATTTTATAGTCACACCTCGTATATCCCAAATACTTATACCTCTTTACACACTCCAGACTCTCTCCGTGCATTCTGAATACGTCATTCTTGCTATCTATTCCACTTTTTTTACATATCATCAATTTCGTCTGTTAAACATTTATGACCAGTCCTCCCTTACTCATGTATCTACTACTCTCTCATTTCAATCACTTCCTTCCTTCCTTCCGCCTTTAACTTTTATCATCCATACAATATCGTCTGCATACCCCAATGACATCTTTTCTTTCCCAATGACGGCACCATCTTGACCATTTTTAGTACCTCTTTCATGTCAGATACATATAAAGTGGACAAACTTTCACTTAATGGACAACCCTGTTGTACCCCGTTTTTTTAGTAGAACCATTCAGACACATCCTCTCCTACCCTAACCCTAACTTTCGTTCCTTCATACATCCTATTTATATTCTTCCTCAACCTTGCTGATATTCGCACCTATTCCATTCTATTCCACAATCTTTCTCGTATGATCTTATCGAACACAGAGTTAAGATCGAGAACCAACAAATATAGTTGCCCCTCCCCCCGCCCGCCTTCTCATTTATTTCCTTATTTATAATGTAACCGATTATTACAAAATTATCCGTTTCGCCTCTTCCCCTTTTAAATCCGGTCTGCGTCCGCGATAGCATTTTTTTCATTAATCTCTCCTATTCATTATTCTTGCATACACCCTATATATACAATTCATTATTGTAATCCCTATAACTCATTGCATCCATCCTATCACTTCTCTTAAACACTGCTACAATTTCAATTTTGTTTTATTAATTTTTTTACAGATACATTTAACCGTCGTTTATTTAAGCACACTATACATCTAATGGTATTCTATCTCGACCCTTTTCCTTCCTCTATTCTATTTATTTCTTTCTTTAATTCTTCCACTATTATATCGTCAGATTTTTTTGCAACTTGCAATTTGTCAAAATGTGTTATATATCGAGAAAAAAAATCACAAATATAAAACGTACTGACAGATTTAAATACATACGAAATGCTGCCATCTGTCGGTTTATGATGAAAACGAACCGTTAACATAATAAACCGGCAGATGGCAGCACTTTCGTCATTAAACGTATTGTACATCTCAGCTGGCTGTCAAAGTTCACGTAACCGTTGGTACGCATCCTCCACGATCAAAAGTGTTTGTGTCGGCGGATATACGCTAAAAAGCAAACATACAGTGTTCGAAATGGCATTAAGAGGTCTGCAGATTCCTTTTGTTACATTTGTGGTGAGTTAATGGTGTTAATACAAAAAATATATATAACATCGTTCGTGCGGCAAGTATCTCGCGTATTTTGGTGTAAAAGTAGATCAAGATAAAACTTGTGCACGCCACTATGTTTGCTATACGTGTGTTGAAGGACTGAGACGCTGGTTAAAGGGTGAACAACATTGTTTCAGATTTGGCGTTCCGCTGGTCTGGCGAGGACCACAAAATCATAGTGATGATTGTTACTTTTGTTCAACTGGTGTTCACGGTTTCAATGTAAAGAATAAAAAAGAACATCGTCTATCCAAATTTGCCATCGGCCAATTCTGATCCACAACCATTTACATAAACTGAACTGAATGATTTGATTCGCTACTTACATCTGACCAAAGAGGCTTTAGAATTGTTTGGTTCCCAGCTTAAAGATAAGAAATTGCTCTCAGCTGGCGTTTCGTTTTCCTGGTTCAGGTACAGAGAAAAAGATTTTATTCCATACTTTTCAGAAGAAGGAGGGTTAGTATTCTGCAATGATGTATGTTGAGTGTTTAAGACATTCAACATTCCGTACGAAAGCACTGATTGGAGACTCTTCATCGAATCGTCGAAACGAAGCCTTAAAGTTGCCCTGCTTCACAACGGAAACAGGTATGCGTCAATATCCATAGGACTGTACACTTACAAAAACGGTATGACAATTTACAATATGTTCTGAAAATTAAGTACGACGATCGTAACTAGATCATGTGTGGTGATCTCAAAGTAATATCGATGATCGTTGGACAGCAAGGCGGGAACACACAGTTTCCTTGTTTTTTATTTGAGTGGGATAGCAGAGACTCACTGGAAACAGGAAAGATTGGCCACAACGAGCGTCAGTGGAACATGGAGTAAAAAATGTGCCCCAAAAACCTCTCATCGAGTCGACGAAAGTTCTCTTTCCAGCTCTACATATTAAATTAGACTTGATGAAGCAATTTGTGAAAGCCTTACCAAAAGATGCTAAATAATTCCAGTACATTTGTAACAAATTTCCAGCCTTGTCAACCCCAAAACAAAAAGAGGGTGTCCGAACATTAGAAAACTTTTCAAAGATGGAATTTATGAAAAAAAAATGGAAGTTGCTGAAAAAGAAGCCTGGGTCGTCTTTAAAGACGTAGTAACCAGGCTTCTGGGTAACAAGAAGGATCCGAATTTTAAGTCTATCATTGAGACTATGCTGAAGAAGTACCAAAATTTTTCTGAGAATCTGGGTGCTGTTAGTGAAGAGATGGTTGAGAGATTCCACCAAGACATCAAAGAAATGGAAAAACGTTATAAAGAAAGATTGAATACTACAATGATGGTGGACTATTACTGGATATTGCAGCGAGATGATCCCAGAAGAGCACATGTACGGAAAAGCCTGAAATAGAGCATGGCTGGCCGAAAAAGGTTAAGTAATGAGGATACACAGGTTATGTCTTACGATTAGTCATACTTTTAGTTAGGGTGGAAAAAATTTAATTAAAGAAAGGCGCCGCGACTCGCAAAAGTTTGGGAACCATTGGCTTAATACATCATTTACTACGCTTTTTTATATTATCATTATAAATACAAATGATTTGAAATTTTTTTGTTGATATAAATTCGGAAAAGCCTTGTTTGTAATATTCGTAACTAGCACGGACCACATCGCTTCCATTCCTTTAGCATGGTTATATAGTACATCTTATCGATTCGCGAACTTGAAACTCGAATTCCTCTTTCTGTTGTCTTTTCCCTTACTCTGTCCCTACTTGCTCGTTGCTATTCTTCATCTATCTCATCCAACATAAATTGCTAACTTTGGTTGGTGAAGCTACTAGTTGTTTAGGGTAAAACCTATTCAAATATACCATCCAACGTATGAGAAATTTCGATACCTATTGGATTAGAATATTTTTGACAACTAATATAATGACAAAGAAGTATAGTAGAGTCTCGATTATTCGAGGGAGAGTCGAGTGAGGATACCTCGCATAATCGAAAAATTGTATAACCGAAAACTCGGATAACACGGACTCTGTCAAAAATTGAGAGGGAAACGTATGATAAACTGGCGAAAAGAATGAAAACGTGCTCATTGAAAAAGGCACCTACTGTATTACTTTTTTGAATATCGTTGTATTGGCCCCGTAATACCTAATGTATAAAATTGTTGTAGACAGGTGACCAAAAATTGACAATTTTTGGTCACCTGTCTACAACAATTTTATACATTAGACCTACTGTATTGTCAAATGAAAAAACACGTACAAATAAAAATACAAAATCCAAAATAAAAAACACGTCTACATACAGTACATGTTCGAGTTAAAAAAGTTATTTCTTCAAGAAGTAAGTCCATAAGTGTTTTCTGTTTAACGGAAATCGCTCGCTTTGCCACCATTTCACGCAATCATCGTAGCAGTAGAAGGTCCGTTGAAGTTGTTTCTGACTGTTGCTCTAGGTACTCGATGGCCTTTTCTATCGCTTTGCATCCTTCACTGTGGCTCATACTCTATTTCAATGTCTTCATTGTCACTTTCACTTTCTTCAGCCTCTACATTCACTCTCTCTACTATCATGTCATCAGTCACTTCCAATTGTTCATCTGCGTTGATCCACTCGGCTTCAGTGATTGTTTCATCTGCCAATCTTTGAGCTAGCTGAGCGAGATTGAGGTCGTTTTCATCGTCATGCTCTATGGACAAAGTTGCTTGATTTTCCGTCCTCCACGACGTCTGAAGAGTAGAAGTTTTTTCACTTCGCTTCATGTCTCAGCTGACATGTAAACAACATCTTTCATTGTGATTTCTTAAGAGTCTGTTCGACGTCGTTTCCTTCATCAATTACGCTAATGAGGCTTTTCAAAAGTTTGCGTTTCAGGTTTTCCAATTCTCCTTGGTCCATGGGCTGGAGAACAGGCGTGACATTGGGGGATAAAAACATGGTCTTAACATCGCTAGAAAGCATTTCTTTTGTATCAGGATGAGCAGGTCAGTTGTCCATTACTAAAAGCTCTTTTCGAGGCAGGTTGTTTTCTTTTAAAAACTTTCCAACTTGTGGCACAAAGTCACTGAGAAACCAGCGTTTAAAAATGTTTGCGTTCATCCATGCATTTTTCTGACTTTTGGGAAAACTAAAAATAATATTAAAACTAGGCACTAAGATTAATTTTAGTAGGTCGTAATATCATCTATCACAACTAATGTCTTAAAAAAGACTTGTACAAGATGTATGACGTAATTTCACCTATTATTTATAAAGAATCTTCAGCATCTTCTTATAGTAGAATCGGACGCAACGTTTAGACAGCCATGCCCTTCCTCGCTACGCTACACGCTGGGTTGATGAAAGAATTGAAATTTGTATTATGAATATAAAGTGTTTTAATGCAACTCACATTACATATAGGTAGATGAAATGGGTAAGTGACGATTTGTATCAGTTGATGATATATAGGTATTGCAACACCTTAATGAGAAGTATGTGAGATAAGGCAGCCATTGATAGATCGAATAGATATTATACAATGAAGACGAACAATTTCGGCATTGGAACCCTTAGTCATGTTCTTTCTCGTTCATGCGGAAATGTCCACACAGCCAATATAAATCGAATGTAAAGTGAATCTGGTTTTATAACGACCAAGCCATATATAATTAATTTTAGTAGGTAAGTAATATCAGCTATCACAACAGATGTCTTAAAAAAACGACTTGTATAAGATGTATGACGTCATTTCACCTATTATTTATAAAGGAGCTTCAGCATCTTATAGTAGCATCGGACGCAACAATGCGTACCGAGACGAGGAAGGACGTGGCTTTCTAAACGTTGCGTCCGATGCTACTGTAAGAAGATGCTGAAGATCCTTTATAAACAATAGGTGAAATGACGTCATACATCTTGTTCAAGTCGTTTTTTAAGACATTTGTTGTGATAGCTGATATTACTTACCTACTAAAATAAAATATGGTTTGGTGGCTATAAAACCAGAATCACTTTACATTCGATTTAGGCACTAAGATTAATAGCTAGTACGATTAGAAAAACATGTGTTATATTAATCAACTTTGAATGATGCAATCCCGTCTTTTGTTCGCTCGACTACCCTCAACAAGAATTGTTTTTGTTGTTCCTCCCTGGGCGATTCGTTAAACTTTTTTATCAGATCAGTTCCTCTTCCTGCCATATCATTGACCACCTTAAGAGTATTCACTTGGCTTCTTAGAGAATCACTGCAGTATTCTAGCACGTCGTGGATCCCAAACAATTCAAAGAACCGTCTTTGTTTTATTAGTAACGAAATGGCTCCGATCTTTTCCTTCAGAAACTAGGTTTTTACCCTCTAATCGTTTCATTTCCTTTTTCTTTGCAGGTTTGAGTTCTAAACTTTCAATCATATTTTCCTTATCAGGCTGAGTTATACGTTCGTCCAAAAAAGCTAATCCTTTTGTTTGTTTCTGACAGAAACCAAAGGTGTCTGTTAGCAACTGTAAGAACACTCTTTTTGACGTCTCCATCTGGGTAAGCTGTAGTATATCCAAATCATTTTTTTTGAAGTCCAATGACTTACAATTGACTCATGCCAAAAGCGAAAATATATGAGTCTGACAAAATGTGCAACCCTTTCGTTCCTGTCAATTCTCGTTGACAAATATTCAACTGTTTAGTATAATTTTTAAGTGCATATATTGCCTTTGCTATCTACCTTGCTTTATACGGCCTCTGGGATCCTGAAAGTTAAGCCGTTTTGAGACTCACTCCTCTAGGTAGAGGAGTGAGACTTGTAATAAATATTTGTAATCTTCTCTTGGATGACTTCCATCTTTTAGGATATTTTGAATGGAATTAATCATTTTCAGTCGTTGTTCTTCTAGAAAGCCTTCAACGGGACTTTATATTCAGCATTGTCATATATGACTTCTTATCAAGAGAAGCCCACAGACTTTGAAACTTTCGAAAAATCTGGATCTCAGGGCCACTTGATGGTAGTAGTGTAAATTCACGGGGTGAAAATGCAGGATCTATTCGATGTCGCTGAAGTACTAGCGGAACAATCGTCGGTGGTGATCTTTCATGCTTCTGTGAAGTTCTATCACTGTGTCATTCCTCGTTGTCTCGGTGCGCTGGGCGATTGATCTCCTTCTTTCTCTGACGGTGACCTCTTCTGCTTCCTCATTGACGAAGTAGTTTGTCAAGGAAGGGTTATGAAATATTGATATAAGTGAATAAAACATAATATATGTATATACCTGATTTGATGTTATACAATTTTGCTACTGACTGGTTTGAATTAAATTTAAATAAAATAAGCGATTCATGGGTGGCGTTTACCTTGAACAAATCAAGATTCAGGACTGTGATTTGATTGCTCGCTGTTCAAGAATAGGTTTGGTGAATTATTGCCGATCGAGTTCTCACTCGTAAACGATCAGAACAAGACCCAAAATGCGTGTGGAGAACATTAGGTAGTCGGCTGCTCACCCGCGACAACTGTCGTAGTTCGACGTGGCTTGAAGGAAACTTCTGCTACAAAATTTTTAGGAAATCTAGAACGATGACGATGACCAATAGAAAAATTTCTTGATTCCGTTGAGATTTCTAAGGATCCAAATTGGATTGTCTTGTTGATGAAAGCATAAATAAACGGTCGTGGGTGGTAGCTTTGCACAACCAAAATCTTGAGCAACATTACATCAAACCCATTCTGTTAAAATTCGTAGAACAAATAACCAATCAGAGATCGGTCGAACGCACAAAAAGATGAGGAGCTTAACGACTTGTTGAAAATATGGTAGGTGATTTACAACTTTTTTACAAAAACAATTGTTACTTGAGAACCGCTGAAGAGATTCCTTATATAATTCTACAGATGTTAGAGAATAGCCAACACTTTTCAATAAAATTAAAATATATAAGGCATTTAATTTTTTTTTTAAATAACTTTTTGCTATAACACTTTTTTAAAACATCCTGTATATCCGAAAATATGTTTAAAAGATGCGTATTTGGCAGCATATAACATCCCTAAAATTTCAAATTGTTACCAATCATACACACCAAGCTTTCGGAAACGGACATACTATTTCCCCATCCTCTATAAAACCTGTGTATGAATAAAATTATTCTTTGTAAATTGTATATTTCAGTTTCCCAAACTTTTGCGCGTCGAGCCGCCCCGGGAAATTATATATTTTCATGCCCCCCCCGCCCCCCTCTAACATAACTAATCTACGTTCTTTGATACGTCCCGGGCGAAGGCGAACCGATAAATGCAAACGCACCCCTCACCCTCCCACTTTCCCCCGATCTCACTATGTCTATCAAGGGTGGCTTGCCCAACTTGTTGGGAAGTCCTGGTATACTTGGTAAGTTTTTCCTTTATTTTTTGCTTTCTATGCATATTAGGGTGTTTCATTTTTCCAAAGCTGAGTTTCATATGGCTTTGCTTACGCCTCGAGTCTCAGTCATGTAAAAGATATACGAGGATTGTTCGGTGAGTATGTGGCTTAACACATAAATGGCGCGAATTTGCAGGAATCTTCTTTATCATTCTGTAGAATCATAATTCCGTCACAACTTACATCATATCTTCACAATATATCTCACACCCTTTTCATACTTTCGTCATGTTAACTGACTAGATCCACTTACAATGCCTTCATTAAACATTCATCTTCAACTATTTAATTCTTCGGATATCCCAAAATCCAATCACAAGGACAAATTAATATCATAAAATTTACCTTTAGTTCGCTACTTTACTTGCTATTGAATTATGGTAATAGTATCATCCTAACAACTTTCAATTTCTAAATAGAAGCTATCCATTGTAAGTCAATTAAAAATCGCGAGTTGAGTCATACATATGACGTTATAAATATTAGCAAATTACAAATTATTTCACCACGTTATTGCGTACATCATTTATGTGTTTAAGTACTTTATTATAATAACTAAGATCAGCGAATTTCTAATCCAACCCTGAGTTAACTCATGCGATGAGCATTTTATGTTACAAACGATCAGAATAAGAAAAAACAGTATAGTGGTCAAAAGCATAACCTCGATCCTGCTTTAAATTCTGTAACAAACTAACAACATTTTCCTATCTTACTTCTTTGCTTTTAGTAAGGATAGGCAACTCATTGATGTTTATCTATTCTTTATGGAGAAATGAAGAACAATTTCATCTTGAACAAACACTTATTATGTTGACTGTAACAGGAGTGTGCAACTTCTTCAATTTGCTCATGAATATCGAATAGCTCTTTATCTATGTTGCTGCTTTCCAAAACAGTAATCCGTGCATTTTCACGTGATTGGGCAAAATGTGCAAAGGCTTCGAACACTTTTGACGAATAGCAAACCTCCACGACATTCTTTGTTTTTGCAGCGATTTGATATAACTTTCAGTAAGAATTGAGGTGCAGGATCGTTTCTAGAATGAATTAATAAAGTCAACTTCCTCCACTTCGAAAGATTAATAAAAAAATGTTACTCTGATTTCAATTCTTAAACAAACAAATAAATAAATAATTTATACTGTGTCGATAAATATTTATTCTTGGGTATCGGGCCACATAAGCTTAGAATAACACAACGCAAGATGGAAAGATCGATGCTCGATGTGTCACTTTGTGACCACGTTAGAAATGAGGACTTACGGGCGAGAACAGGAGTCACGGATGTTATCTACCTCAAGTGGAATCTAAGCTCAAG
>WYDF02048657.1:0-12179 GCA_009867245.2 Adranes taylori | reverse complement strand
AAAAAACTTGGGTTATTTGGCTCCTACCGGTGTTTTTCGTAACCCAAAGAAACTTGGCTCAACTTGGGTCAAAAGCTGTCCAGACAGACGTACATACAGACGGGCAGGCAAAGCTAGACGTTTATATATAAGTAAGCATTCCAGACAGACGGACAGACAGGCGAACAGACAAAGCTAGGCGTTTATATATATATAAGTAAAGTAAGCGTTCCAGACAGACAAAGCTAGACGTTTATATGTAAGTATAGCTTGATCTCGGCATGGGGTTTCCAAATCTCGTTCGATCAATTAATTTAATTCGTAATTTAAAGAGACTTTTATCTTTACAGTAACGTGCTTCGTTACACTGCTAATGAAAAGAAAAATAGTGAACAAAAATCAATTAAAGGTCACATTTCAATTAAAAGAATATTGCATACCAACCCTTCGGTTATTGTGTTCTTCTTAGAACGTCATATGTTAGAAAATATTTCTACCCATTCTGGAACATTCTGAAACAATAAGAAACAAATAAATATCAAAACTTAAATTGGGGGAGTCGGGTTCGACTCCCGGGTGTGCTAATTTTTTTCAAAAACACAAATCGTAATATTAATTTCTAGTTATTATATCAATATACAAATAACCATTGTATGAAATACCCATTCTATTTATCTTCAAGCCAGCATAAGGCATGAAAACAGAAATAAATATATAAATAAGTACAAAACAAGAACCAGCCTGTCGAATGACACGAAAACCATGTGTTGATGAATAAGGTTGGAAACTGTAAAATGCTTGTTCATATAAAATACATTTAGTACACTGATCGTATGAAAATTTAACACATATAAAATCGTTTGTTCTTCGTTTGAGATAAATTGCCAGGTGAAATAAATTTTTTCAAAGACACAAATGATAATATTAATTTCTAATTATTATATCAATACACACTGAGTGAACATATACTTATGAAACATCCATTCTATATAACTTTTAACCTGCTTTTCTTTGAGCACAACCCTGTCCTCACCCGCCTTCCATTGAATAAGTTAGTTTTAAAAATTACAATAATTATTTTGCATATAAAATATGAGACAATTACTTAATTATATTTATTACTAAATTTTAAATCATGTCTGTTAATAAAATTTTATTTTAATTTCAAGATTTATGAAAATTTTGAAAATAATTACACGATGTTTATTGGACATAAAAATGCTAAACAATTTGGATTAATTGAAAATATAGATGGTTCACCTAATGTACCCAATTTTAAGAAATGCAACGATAAAGTAACGAATTCAACCGAAGGTATTATGTATGGTCAACATATTACCAAAAACAGTATATTGAAATATTGGCGAAGAACAGTTTGCAGAGTTGTATCACTTAATTTTCAAAGTAAGTATGTGTTTTTTTAATAAGGTTTTATTTATTTTCATAACAATTATTTAGCGCAGTCTGTGACAAAAGTAAAAGGTCTCTGTCATTGAGAGCGAAAAAATTAAAAATTAAAAATAAAAATAAAAATTTTTTTACGAACTTTTTATTTAATCATAAAGTAGAGATGTGAACGTTATGGATGTAATAAAACATCTGATAAATGTTCTCCTTCGCTTTCCTAGCACATTTGCGTTCCTTTAACAAAATTATATATCTCAGTTTGACATAAACAGGGATGAATTTCACTGATAGTGCGTCTAATCTCCTTCGGCAAGGGTTAGGTGGTCGTGGGGTTATTAACATAAACTTTTAACTTCAGAAAATCCCAGACTAAGAAGACCGAGGGTGTTAAATCGCATGATCTAGGCGACCTATCATGATAGCCCAAACAGGAAATGACACATAAGCTGGCGCTAGATTTTTTGCCACCACAAGCAAGATTTGCTTTTGCTGCCCTAGTAATATAAATAAAAAACTATTTTTATGAACTATAAAATATAAATAATACGAAAACAATTACACAAAACACGCTTTTATTAACTATTCATTTATAAATATAACATAATAATCACATTTGTAATAAAAAATTACCTCAAATTATAATAATAAAATCAAAAAATAAATAAGGAATAATAATAGTAACAACCATTAAACAAGCAAAAAAAGCTTTAAATTTAGTCACTCACTTATGCAAAATGCAGTTTCACGTAAAAGAAAAATTGAATTCCTCTATCTGGTTTTACAACTTAACGTATAACATGAAAATTTATTTTTTTATTTATTTTTTGTTTTACGTAGGAAGTGGAGAAACTTTCAAAATGCGAAGGATGCCCGTTGCATCCAACAGTGTGGGATTTTTACCCACTAAAACTCCACTCCCTGTTGGGACTGTGTATTGTTGGGAGATTGGAGAGTTTGTTTGAAGGAGGCTTTAGGATTTATCATCCTCTGCAGCATGGCACTTGAAAATTTAAAAAATCTTCTTGCTTTTATACTATTTGCAAAATCTCGTAGAATACCTTTTTTGTCTATTGCTTTCGAAATATCATTTTCAGTGGACAAAAAGCTACCCCAGATAGTTAGTTTTGTGCCATGGATTATCTTAGATAATTTCATTTTGTAGACTTGGTCCCTGCAATTTTTAATGTCCAATCCTATAATTTTTAGGTCAATCAAAAATTTAGATGCCAGTCCCTATCCTGATATATCATTTGCTTCTAAAAATCCGATGAAATCTCCACTAAATGTGTCCTCCTCCACTAAATGTGTAGCATTGAAATTCGTATTTACAAATCTACTAATTAAAGTCTTTATGACATAAGTCAGGCTCAGGAGTAGTGTAATAATGGCGGTTAAATAAATAAAACAATAAAGCCAAACGGTTGAAATAAAACAGTGCAAATGCAGTAATGAAAATCAAAAGCGTTGCATGTAGATTAATTTAAATATGCGGTGATAAAATAATCAAACCATAGCAATTCTGAAAGCATGTAAAGAAATAGCTAATCTGTTGTACGGGTCTTAAAGAGAAACTAAATATATGTTTTAACAGTTCAGACATCTGTATGTTGAAGCATATAGAAACTTATGTAGCTTGTATAGTTCGAAAAAAATCTCCTTTTCAATTTTCGGTTCTGCCGCATCATTTAAAACAAGATTCATTGAATGGCAAGAACAAGGAACAAAACAGAGCGAGGAATTATATTTAAAAAAATTCTCTGAAGCCCATATTTTTTCGAATCAAAAATTTAGTTGCCAGCCCAAATCTTGGTGTATCATTTACTTCTTAAAATCCAATGAAATGCTCCTCCACTAAATGTTCAGCATTGGAATTCGTATTTACAAATCAAATAATTAAAGTCTTCATGACTGAAATCAGGCTCAGGGTAGTATCCGTAATAACAGAGAAAAATTCGGCTCCTTTTGCAATCTAAATAAACTAGTTTTTTGTCTTTTGAGTTAATAACTCTATTAATTCATTTTGACTATCTTTGCTGAGGTATATTCGTTTCATTAGATGCTATTCGACATATGTGTTCTTTTATAACAGGATCGTACAAACCAAAGCATTCGACAAACTTTAGATAAACTCCATTGTTCTTTTCCCACGTATATCGCATTATTGTTCCCACGAAATGGTAAATTGAGTTCATCCAGTGTCAAAATAATTTGTGTTAATCTTTCAAAAACGTCGTGCCAATGTTATTTTTCATTCCACAAAAGCCGTTCATATTCTGTACTAATGGTTTTATTTAGTCGTTTCTTTCTGAGAATCTCCGACAGTGGCGACTCGTCAGAGGAGGCAGGGGAGGCTCAGACTCCTCTCAGTATTTCCAATTCAATTAGTTATATGGTTAATAATAAATAATAATTTTATAAATAAACATGCAAAATTTAGTAAACATGTTACTAGTGCATTAATTATACTAATTATACTAATGGTGTACAAATATTTTCTGCTCAGCCATGTCATTTCAAAATATAAGTTTATATTAATAACAAAGATAATATATAAATTTTGGATCGCCTCTAATGTAGCCTCCATGTGTAGTTTATTTTATAACATCGTACGCAACCTTGAAGTATGGTATGTTTTCATTGCAAATAATAAAAACTATGTCAAGCTGAACGTACGTTAGCAGCTAGCATCCGATTCTAATGGTCTCTGGTATCTGTTTAATCAAGCGACCGAACCACAGCAGTTACATGAAGAAAGCGAATCCGACTGGGTGCATTTCTATAGCCTACTCTTCTGTTGTACTACAACACTTTAGACAACTTTAGAAATTTAAGAAATGTTTATTACTTTATTTGTGTACTTTGTTCTTCGAAGAAAATAATTTACAACAAAATAGTAAATTTTATCTTCTGAAACAAAATAAACGAGCCATGCCCTTTTAATGCGCTCGTTAAAACCAAATGGAAATGTTTCGGTGTAAAGCACTTTTGTTCGCAGGAAATGAAAAGTTATTTGGAATATCTATGGGACCTTTTTCAACGATATGTTTAATTTCGTAATTTCGTTTGTCAACACATTTGGCCATTTGGTAGGATCAAAAGCAATATCCATATTTACTTCATCTTGAGCTTCCCTCTTCTTGTCTCGTAATGGTAACTTTGTATCAGATGATTGGTTTGCATTTTCGCTTAGAGCAACAGGAAAATCGTTACAGGATCAGCAGCTGCCATTGGAACATTAGAATAACTTTCTTCGCTTCTATTACTTTCAAGAAATTTTTCTAGCACCGCTTCTAGTAGTAATTGTTCTTTTGCATCGATCCATAAATGAGCAGTCGATAATAAAAGACGCAGTTAGGAATAACCAGATATAGAACACCGTGTCGGAAAGCAGCGCGCAGTGTTGGATCCAGGAGGGGGTGGGGACTACATAAACTGAAGCTGATGGTTAGGTTACATAACAATTTATATGCTTGTTTTTTAATACATTTCTTAGATTAACTTCGGGTGGATGGGGGATTAACTTCGGGAATATAGATTAACTTTTATAGCCTTGGAGGGGATTTCGAAACCAAGTGTAGAAGCCGATGAATCTTCGTTTCTGTGCCGTGCACATATTTGCAGTTTATGCCATCACCGTCTTACATTCTAAGTGAACGCAATCTAATAAAACCTAATTCGTGCAAATTAAAATGTAGATTATCTTTATTAGGAAATAGCTTAATGTTATTTATCGTAATAACTTTATTGTATTTTCGTTGATTGTTCTCTTACTTATGTCAAACACGTTCTGAAATGTGCCGGTATAGGCAGCCGCCTGCTCTTGCTGTGCGTAACATCGGCACTGCACCTAGGGAATGTCTTGTGTAATAATACCATTGTTCCTCGTGACGTGTGGGAAGTGGCATTATTTTATTGAAACCACATGTCTTCTACGCTTATAACATCCATTTAAGGCACAAAAAACTGGAATATCCTGATACCATTCGCCATTGAATGTTAGTGCATTTCCGACAGCGTTTACAATAAAAAATAATTGTAAAGCTAAGTAATTCTAAAGCGGCACATAAAAAATAATTGTGCCTTAAATGGATGTTTAAAAGAATAATTGTAAACATCCATTTAAGGCACAAAAAAATTGTAAAGCGAAAAAATAATTGTAAAAAATAATTGCACCGTCGTTAAATATGGGAAGCGAGGGATTTATGGGTTGGCGAATTCGTGCGCAGGCAAGTTCAAAAGATCAAGAGCTTTTGTTAAAAAAATTCCAAAGGTCGGAAAAGCGGACAGCGTAGAAGTATCCGGTTGGCAAATATGGGGATCAAGGGACTCATGTGTTGGCGAATGCGTGCGTAGACGAACTCAAAAGTTTAAGGCAATCTGGTGTGCTGACGTGCTTTGCACACCAGACTGCCCAGTTGAAAATTTCCGAAAAGTCGGTAAAGCGAGCAGCGAAGCTGTACGCGCCATAGGCAGAGATGAGAACTGGGGAATTTATGGGTTGGCAAATTATTGCGTAGGTAAATTCTAAAGTTCAAGAGCATGCAACACTGCTCTGTTAGAAATTTTCCAAAAGTGAGTGAACAGAGGGCGCGGACGCAGCGAAGCGGATAACCGAGCTGTCCGCACCGTTGCGAAATATGGAGACCGGGGGATTCATGGGAAAGTGATTTTTAGGATAGATTAGTTACCCTAACGAACTAAGTTGCTTTTTGTACTAAATTCAATTATTTAATAAATTCTACTCCAGTCTATTATATAACTACATTACTATATTACTAAATTACAATATTATTTGATAACATTTTACTAGATATAATGATTATATTAAAAGCTGAAAGATTGAATCAATATCCATCATCGAATATATTTATAATAACTTTTTGACTAAAGAATAAATTAAATTATTCTCATTGCACCTAGAAATTGATCCTGTGTATATTAATTTACAGAAGAAATTATCCACACTGGGTTCACTTCGTATAAATTTATTGTTCCTACAAACACTTATCATAGAACATATCCTGCTGAAGACGACTGTTATAAAGGAAGTCCTTTATTGCCAGATGGTATTTCAGATGTTTCAAAATGTCAATTTGGTAAGGATATAGAGTTCTATATATAAATTTTCTTTCTTCTATATGTAGTATATAATATACTTGTATATAAAAAATTTCATTTTGATCGAATTCTAGTTTACTACGTATATACGTAAATGAAAGAGGGATTTTGCAACAATATATTTCGGATAAGCAACAATTGACCACAAAAAATATAATTTTCTTTTGATCTAATGTGAGAGAATTCAATATTGTTGAATGTCTACCTATGCGTATGTGTGTTCAAATTGAATAGTTTTAAACCTATTTTAGTGAAATTTGGTGTGTGAGTAAAAGCAGGTGAAAAATGGAAAACGCGTTTATCTGATATTAATATTTTTAATAAAGTGCGACGTTGCCACGTCTATGGAAACGCTTTTTAATATCTCTGAAACCGCTTGTAGAAAATAGACTGAAATCAACTATATGAGACTGTTTTGAGAATGCTTTTTCAAACTATAGAGGTCTGTGTATATACAAGGTCCAGTATATTATGCATGTTGTACATACTTCGCGTCACTTCTTGTCAAAAACAATTTCACAACTTTCTTTTTACATTCTTCTATCGTAAGACTTCAATCTGTTGCGACTTTGGCCACTTTTTGCATATTTTTAAAATTTTCTCTTTTATAGTTAATTGTTTGGCATGGAACTTTTAGTAGCCTTGGAGTACATATAGTCTTGGCTATATTTTACACTATACTTTATATTTTTAGTAATATCAAAAACTATATATTTTTTGATTTTTTAGTGGCCAATGTCACCCTACTGGTTGGGGTTACTTTGATCACCCTTGTAAATTTACCACTAAGTAATGTACATCTATATGGGGGTGAAATTTGCCACTTGAAGGCATTATAAAAAATATAGAACAAAAACTTTATTTAAACAGTAAATTAAACAGTAATTTCAGCAATAAATTTAACTTAAAATTTTTTTACATAATATTAATAAAAACAGTGAAAACATTTCAGTATACAGAATGATCAAATTTCAATCTGTTGCATCGCAGTTGCTTTGGTGTCTCTAAAACAGACATAATTTGAAAGGGGTCAATAAATGCCACATATTGTACTTCTGGATAAATGAAAATATTGTTTCTGGTGGTCTGAGGTCGCAAAAAATCAACATTTAGTTTTTGTTGGTCACAGGTGGAGGTAGATTGTATCTCCAACACTTGGCCAACATATTTTAATAATTTTTGCTTTCCACCTACAAATTTTGCTAAAATAAAGTCTTCAACCTAGACCTCTGTTGCTGAATTGTTTGCTTCCACATCCATATTTTCTCTGTTTTCCTCGACATCCAGATCTTCTCCGTTTTTCTCGACATCTTCCATAGAAGGTGCTTCGTTATTCTCAGACTCCCCGTCGCTTTGATGATCACTATCTTCTGTTATGTTTAAGCCGCTTCTTCCAGGTGTGACTTGAAATGTTTTTCTTTTTATTCTTTTTGTGTTTGTATCAAAAAGAAATTCCTTTAAAATACTTGACGAACGATTCGGTCCAACTGTCTGGATCAAAAGCTGATGTAGGTTTTTCTTCAGGTATCTTCTTGAGAACTCTTTCTGGCATGAAAAGGTATGTCCCCGTTGTCTTAAGCCAGCTTTTAAATTTTTCAAGCCTTTGGAATTTAAATCTAATTTATCCAGTGCTGACTTGAGAATGCTCGGAAACACATCTTTAAGGAGTGCACCCTTGTTATTTATTTTCCAATTCGTTAGAATACTGCGCCATGCAGCCTTAAGCGGCTTAAAGTAAGCCACGTCTAGTAGCTGTAGCAAGTGAGTGCTATTGGGTGGGAGTGATACAAAATTAACGTTATATTTGGTGCATTCGTTAATGACATGCAAATAAAGATGCGACGACAGTTTGTCACAAATAATGACTTTCTTTTCAGGAGTTTTTTTAAATGGGAAGCAGATGGTTTGAAAAATAATCCTCGAACACGAACTGGTCGAACCAGCTGATTTTGGTTCGGTTATACCTGCAACCCGATGGACCGTTTTGCGTCCAAGATTCCCAAAAATGTTTGGATTTGTAACATACATAGGGGGTAGTATTTTCCCCTCTGCATTGGCTGTCACCATAACCGAAATCGATGACTTAGAGCTATCCATAATCCTATCTGCATGTTTACTCGATCGTTTCTTTAATTACTTTAACTCTACCAGGGTCATCGCAAAAATTTGTTTGATCAAAATTTTTTATATTATCTGGTTTAACACCCTCCACTGATATTTTTATTTCCTCAAAATACTTTTCTACCATTTCCTTCGAAACTTCAGCCAGAGCACGTTTGATATTTTCTGATAAACGCGTAGTTCGCTCTTGAGAATGTCTCTTTAAAAATTCCGTAACCCAATCGTTGCCAGGCAAATTATTGGAAAATTATTTCACGTCGATCCACCCAGCCTTTAACCAAAAGCTTAATGTTAAGCTGAGTAAGCGGGAAACCCCACTCTACATAACATCTCTGACTAAATAATTTTCGTCAACCTCGTTTAGTGCAGGTTGTCAACCTGGTTTTAAAAGTGTTCTCTTCGCAGCTTGCTACCCAGAGTGCTTCGAAGAATACCATACTTCTCAGAGGCCATCTGAGCTGACATTTTCCCTTTTTGGACAGCATCAACTGCTGCTTGCAAATACTTCAGCTGATAATTGTGCCCAGCTGCTTTTTATAGTGCCTAACCATGGCCAAAGTCGCTCCCAAAAATGCAGATTGTTTAAAAACAAATCGTAAAAATTAAATGCGTAACTATTTTTAGGTTTGAATTCATAATTTAATCGAAAACATTTTCCTACAGATAATTACTGATTTAGGATGCCCAGGAAAATGCCCAGGGGAAATTTTTCCCCTGTTTATCCTTCGATGAACATATTGCCGGGCCTGAGAAAACCTTCCGGTTGTACATTGGTTGTAATTCCATACTCTCGTTATTGGTCGGATCTTGATGGCTGGCTGACTGTTTAATTGCGTCTGATATGAACTGTTTTTTACTAACTCCAGTAACTGCTTAATGATCAATACGCTGACGATCACGCCCAGTGTTTTCCATAGGTGCCGGACTGACGAGTGGTGTTGTCCACAGTGATGCCAAATTGTGTTACTTATATGTTGATGTAGAGCATCCTCGTTTGACCAACTTAATCCCAAATCTCCTCCTTGCTCGTGCGGATCTTCTTTACTTATAATTATTGACCGCTGAAAACTTATTTTGTTTACTAACATGGTTTCAGCTTCTGGTTCTTTCACTTCTTTTAATTGATCATTAGATGCCGTCGGTAATGGAGTGACTTTTTTTAATGCTCGTGTCATCGTCTGACCTCCACTCTTCCGGAGAGTCACAGCTCTAACTTTTCCGTCCATTTGTCCGTGGTCTTCAATGATCCTGGCCGGTGCTTAGTTGCTTGGGTCGATATGATCAACTTTAAACGAAACCAACGTGCTAATACTTAGATTTCTTTGATCCTTCTCCGATTTATCTCTATTTTGTAATCTGCTCAAGTACTCTTTTGACCAAGCTTCCCAAAAAACTTGCTACGTTTACTGTGTGAATTCCCATCTATGAGATGCATTCGATTTGTTTGCTGTTTTTATTTGGTTTTGTGAAGCTACCCCAGCTCTTCCAATTAATAAATGCTCTAGGGTTATAACTGCAGTGTCCTTTATGTCATTTGACGGTGGACATAATGGTCTGGAATTTAGACATGCTTCTATTTGACATATTGTCTTCGTAATTTCTTCGATACCGTCTCCCACCGACCTGATGCGCTGTCCGCACAAAAAAGTGCCACGACATACCCATAATTGCAAATGATGCAGATACATCATAATCTTCGCGCGTTGCTCTAAATTGTTGTTCCAATTCTTTGGTCACACCTACGAAGTTCGTCTCGTCTACTACATCGTCTACATAAACATCTTTTTTTTTGAACTTGAATAATTTATTAATACTTGAACTTAAAATTAGGCCTGATTTAATTTACCAACATGCTCGTAATTATTTGAATATTTAATTTAATAAAAAAATTATTAAATAAATTTAGGGCACTGCGTAATCTTTTGAGATTTACTATAATAATTCAGGGAGATTAAAATTAGGTAAAATAAGACGCGTTGTACTTAATGATAATTACTGGTAAAGAAAAATGATCGGATATTGGACAACTATATATTTATAGATCGAAAATTTGAATACATCAGTCGACGTTTCGATCTATCATCGAGGCCATCATCAGGACTACAAAAAATTGTTAAATTCTAACATTCAGATTGGCTTTGTTCTGAAACAATCAACATTGTGCTATTGACTAAAATTTACATATCAAATTGTGAACATTATTTGTTAAAATGTGAGCCGAACTTTATCTGACCTTATCAGCTGTTGAGGAGATCTAAATTACTGGAGTGTCTAGCTGATTTCAAATTAATTGAATAAATTATTAAAGATCATAAAAACATTGGTAAACTATGTGAAAAACCTACTTAATGTCTGTAACCACAATGTGTTTTTTTTGTCTTTAGTAACCGGAGAAAACTCACCTTCGTAATCGTTTAGAAAAAACAAAAGACATCTTAAATATGAACACAACCAATCCAAAGCATGAATCAAACTGTGAACATATATTTAAAAAAAATTTTAATTAGAAAATTTCTTCAAGAATTTTCTCCTGTTTATACTTGAAAGGTCTATAAGTTCATAGTCTTGTAGTTTAATAAATGTAGTCTGCGATTTTGAGAACTTTGGGTAGGATTCAAAATGTGTATGTATATACAATGGACGCGAATATTTCTGTTTAATTTTGTACGACAAAACTGTTGAGTGGAATGAGGGTTTGAGCTCGACTAATTTTCTTTTACGTTATACGTAACACTATACTCGTAAATTGTTTTAAAAATATAAATTGGTTAGTGCAATTTTTGGCATTTTCCAATTTGTTAATCTTATTTATTTGTTTAATAAACTGACCGTACAGATTCATAAAAGCGTGTGCATTTAAGCCTGTCACTCCTGTCACTAAATTCACGAAGCGAATATTTTAAAATTTTACTATAAACTCGCAAAAGCTATTTTTTTTAAATTACATGACATTTATAAAACTTCTCGAAAGACCGGAAATAACTATTACAAAAACACATTGCATCCAGAACAATATTATATTTGTTATTGTTTAAAACTGATTATATGTTTTTAGATGTTCCTTTAACAGTAAGTTTACCACATTTACTCGGTGCAAATAAAGACATATTATCTGTGAATGGTATGGTTCCGGATGGAGAAAAGCACGGGTCGTTTATTATAGTGGAACCGGTAATATATTTATGATTTTCATCAAAAGTTATGTCTACAAAAATAAATTTTGATTGTCCCTCCCCAACATGGCATGGGTAGTAGGTACTAGATCATTTATTACTTAGAAAAATACGATGCGTTCTAATATTTACTTTAACTTGCCTGCTACCTACTGAATAGAATTATAGTCTTTTATTGAGTCAGAATATGCAAGTTATAATCTCCCTAGTTTATCAACTCTATTTGAAATAAAACACTAGACCTTGCCATTGGTAGGGAGGGCTACGACAACTTCACTAATTTAATTGTACTAGAACAAAGACCAATTGCCTTTCCTAGGCAAGGCTGTTTGAATAAAAGAATTGACTGAACTTAACAAAGTGTATTGATAAAGATTTAAG
>WYDF02048646.1:0-12180 GCA_009867245.2 Adranes taylori | reverse complement strand
TCACTGTTTATCTATACATCATACTTACTATCATAATGAATATTTTAAATTAATGTAATTTCAAATATTATTATAATCTAGTTCTTATATTGGTATCTCCTCGTACACATTTAATCGTTCATGTTGAAACTCTTTACATTGAAGAAACTTTTCAAATTACGTGAAAGTTTACGTAATTTGAAAAGTTACGTTTCAAACCTTTCGAATTACGTGAACTATCACGTAATGTGAAAAGTGAAAGTTCACGTAATTCAATGAATTACGTGAACTTTTAGTGAATTACGTGAACTTTTAGCTCTTAGTGTTTCTTCGCTGTACTCTCTCCATTAATTGAATATCCTTCTAGTAGTACGAATTCCATACGGATACAGGATGCTCAAGAATAGGCTTTACCTATGATTTTTTAAATGTTTGTTGTATTAATATCAGAGAAGGATTTTTGGATTAGATTATTTGTAGTGTTGGCTTTCTTTACTACTTTTGTTGCTTGCTTCTCCCGTTTCATGTCATCCGAAATTACAATGAAATTATGATCTTAGAGGTTGTCTATTTAGGTAGTGTTGTAACTTTTGCTTTATTTATGCCAATGTGGAGGACTACACATGTTGACACGTTCAGTATTAGGAGCCATTACTATTTGCTTTGTCCAGCTCTATATTTTGTTTAGATTCTCCTGAAGTATTATAGGAAATTCTCTATCCATGTCAACAACTTGTCACTGATTCCATTAATTTTGCTTTTGTGCAGCAATCGAATAAATGGTACCCGGTTGAAGGCCCTTTCAAAATCAGTTGGCATGTTCCTGTCATGATCAGAGGTCCATCTGTCTACACATTTTAGCAAGTTTGTTGTAACAGACCGGCCAGACAGGAAGGCATGTTGAACATTCGGCAGGGTCTCGTGTAGATAATCAGTTAGTTCCCATGCAATGATTTTTTCCAAAAGTTTGCATACTACCGATGTCAGCGAGATTGAGCGGTAGTTTGCTGAATTTAAATGATCTCCTTTCTTCATGATTGAAACGACTGTGGCAGATTTCCATTCAATCGGGGATTCTAAAGATTGCTGCATTATTACACATATGGGTTTCTTACACTGGGCAGCTTTTTAGGACGATAGGAAGTATATTGTCTGGGCCTGCGCTTACGTTGATTTTATGGCGTGAATGGCTTTCCTTACGTTTTCTTCGGTGATATAGATGCTGGTGAGTTGAAAGGGGAGAGAATGCAGAAGAATATATGGGTTAGCAGTATCGCGAAGCTGGTGGTTCTTCTATAAAAGCTAGAAATTTTTATTTTACTAGCTGGGGTTTATGAAAAGAACATTAAGACTCGAACTATCGAAAATCTACTTTATGTAGGTTTTCTTATTACTTAATAAGTTCTCAGTGCAAATAACCGAACTGACATAATTATAATGTATGTTATTAGAAATTTTGCTTTAGGATCGTTTAGGATTTGAGAGAATACAACTGGAACCACATAGTCATAGATAGTTAAATTATGCGGTCTCCAAACAGGTTATTTTGTACTCTTATTTTGTATCTTATTTTGTACTCGGGAAGTATCTCAGAAATTTAGTTTCAAAAACAAGCAATAGTTTTGCTCGATTATATATTTAACCAGGCCTAAGAAACCAACAAGAATAAACATTAATTAACGAGTATTTATAATTAATATATCAAAATCAATCCTAAAGACTTTTTTGTTTCAGTTTTATTTTCTTTCTTTTTTTTTAGAAATAACGAGACAACTTTTATACATACCTATGCAGGTTAACTTATTTACACAGCTCGAAAATGGTGACCTATAATTACCTATAATTGCTTTACCTTCATAAATATAAATATTGGTTAAAGTACTTCATTTTGTTTTAAATGGGATTTTTAAGAGCTGCATTTCAGCATCAGCATAGTATTCACGAATTTCTTTGTGTTAGATATGTATTTTTGTTTTCATATTGCTTTAAAAGTTTTAAACTGCCATTCTGCGTAGAAATCTAACCAATACATATTTATGTCCGAAAAATTATTATTTCATCTTATTTTATGCGAGTGTATTGAGCATTTTTATATTTTTATTTTGCTTGTACTACTAAACCAATACGTTCATTGCCTATTTGCGTTACGATACAATAAATAAATTTGTGTGATTGACGATGATTTAAAGTCGCTGACGAAGAATCGGGCGTGACGCGAAATAGTCACGTAAACTCGCCGGGTCCAATCGCCAACAAGCATTTGAATAGTGCAACGGTACCGCCACCTGCATCAGGTGCGGCCGAAACTGATGGCCATCAAGCGAATCACGTCAGTTCGGCGGCGTCGAGTGGCGACGGACATAAGAAGGAGAAGTCCGTGCTACAGGCCAAACTGACCAAGCTGGCCATCCAGATCGGCTACGCGGGATCGACAATAGCCGTACTTACAGTCGTCATTCTTATTATTCAGTTTTGTGTCAAGACATTCGTCATCGAACAGAAGATATGGCGTAATTCCTATGCGAACAATTTGGTCAGGCATTTGATCATCGGTGTTACTGTACTTGTTGTTGCAGTACCTGAAGGTCTTCCGCTTGCTGTCACCTTGTCACTTGCTTACAGCGTTAAGGTGATACATGTTTCTAAATATTTTTATGAGTCTTGTTTTATATTTATATGAATTTTAATTCTAAATAGAGAAGGAATTCAATTCGGGTACTAAATCTAATTCGTTTACCTAAGAAAAACCGAAACGAATTAGCTTGCTTTTGTGACTTAGCAAATTCAACCAGAATTTATTTCAGTTTTAATTATTACATATAAGTTACGTGGCTTGTAATAGCAATATCAAAATACGCCATTTTACTAGTTGCGCTAATGATTAGCTGTAGTATTGTGAAGAACATCGCCGTGTACGTCACTTAGCATCGTACTTATTTCGAATAATTGACAGGTACGCTAAGGACGGTATTACCAATAATAGTGTTGTTCGCGGATCACTTTTCGAACCAATTCAGAACAGGTACCAAATTAATTTAGAATTGTGTTATACGCATGTGCGATTCAGTTCTAGTCATATTCACCGCGAACAGTTCAAGGTTTTGGCTTGTCAATTTCTAACCTTTCTTTTTCTGCTACGCTGTAGTTCACTGGTAATTTAAAGTTTAGTAGGAAGATGCACGAAGGAGGTAAATAGTTGTCTTGTATACTCCTGGTCCTACAGTGCATGTAGGACCCTGGCCTCTCCTACAGCAGCCGTCCGTTCTTCCTTGCTTGCAGTGCACCTCTTCCAGCTCCGGATGCCCAGTGCTTGCATATCCTCTCTGATGTTATCAATCCACCTCTTCCTTGGCCGGCCTGGCTTCTTTCTGCCCTCCGGTTGCTGGTCAAGAGTCTTCTTGAGGATTCCCCTCCATCTTTATAACCATTCAGGTACCGTAGCCGGATGTTTTTCACCTCTGAAACCAGGTCAATATCACAATAGGGCTGAATACTTCTTGGTTGGTTCGAATGCGCGACTCCCCATCTTCACAAATCGCTCTGAGGATTTTTCGCAGCACCTTTCTTTCCCACACTTGGAGTATATTCTTGTTCAGTGAGTGTCCAAGTTTCACATCCATAGAGCACCACTTGTTGAATTATGATGCGGTACACTAATCTTGAGCTTTCTACGAGGGTTGAGGATTTCAGTAGCTTATTATAAGCATAGAAGCATCTGTTCTCTGTAGAAATTTGTGCTTTTACCTCTGTACTGATCTTGGTTTTCTCAGTCACCAGTGCCCCTGAGTACTTGAACAATCCAACTCTCTTGTACTTTCCTTATTTGGATTCCAAGTGAGTCACCACGCAGAGGCTTTCCTTTTCTCTTATGCAGATCATGTATTTTGTCTTTACGTTGTTAATTCTTAGCCATAAGCGCCTCCCGCATTCAATTATATGTTGCAGCGCCTCTGTCAATGTTCTCGAGCTTCTACCAAGAAGGACAACATCATCTACGAAGGCAATGTACTGAAGGGATCTGGTGTAGATAGTTCCTCGTGGGTTGATCTGGAAGCCTCCGCATGACATGCTCCAGGCAGAGATTGAAGAGGGTCGTCGAAGGTGCAACTCCTTGTCGCAGCCCTCTTCGCACCTCAAATACCCTTATTAACTGCCCCTGGATTTTGATTTTGACCCTAGTTCAACGTAATGTTATACACACCATACTAATAAACTTCTTTGGCACTCTCATCTCTTCCAATATCACTTGCAGCTTGGATCTCCTGACACTATCATATGGCTTAATGTGGAGTTGGTGCCCGCTGGCATTATGCTTGTTCAGAATCAGCCGTACTGACAGGATGTGGTCTGGTATTCGCCAATTCCTTCTTCGCATATGTCTCAAGCCTCCTTGCAAGTACCTTCGAAAAGATTCTGTATGCAACGTTCGAAAGTGAAATCCCATGGTAATTACTGCAAATCATCTTGTGATTCTTTTTGTGGATGGACTGATCACCGCTCTCTTTCAATGCTCTGGAATGTCTTTGTTTTCCCGTACTGAACGAATGAGAGTGTACTCACTGTCGCTCACTTCCTCCCTACCATACTTGAAGAGCTTAGCTGGGGGATGCCATCCTTTCCTGGCGCGCGGCTGTTGCGTATAAAGAAGATTGCGCCTTCCACCTGTTTTCGAGTCACTTCTGGGACAACTCCCTCTCCGCCAGCGTTGTCCATCTGGCCATCCTTCACTTCTCCTGGTGTTTTCGTGGTTCCCTCCTCCGCAGCGTTCAGAAGGTTTTCAAAATATTCTAACCATCTCTCCATTATCTCACTCTCATCTCCGATCAAGTTACCAGCTTTGTCCTTTCAACTGTCGTTCTTGGCTGTAAACAATTCTTGATTTCCCTGGTTTCTTGGAGCATTGTCCTCACTTCCTTCTTGGTCGGCACCTCCTCTAGCTGCTCTAATCTTTTATGCTAATTTAAAATTCATCTTATCTTTATTCATACGTGTCATGGACAAGGATTACTTTTGTGACCATATTTTATATCGTAATAATATTATTGATTATTACTAATAATCCAGAATTTTCTGAACTGCAAACGTGTCTATAGATAATGCGCATGCTTACAGTACCTGAACTGGTTCGGAATTGTTACCCCGAATTAAGCTAATAGAACGAAGTTTAGTTTTTTATAAATGTAATAATATTTGAAAATTTTTCTTATTTGTTGATTACTAATTGTATGTAACTAGGATTTTTTTTTTAGATTTTATTATCAGTTTAGGCACTTGATTTTAGTGTTTTTATTCCGTCAAAAATATAACAGCTTTTTATTAGTAATATTCATTAGCTTGGATTAATTTAGTCGTTTCAATGTTCTGAACCAGTTAATTCAGAATTTAGATATGTCGAGAAATCTTAATATATCTTTTATATTTTCTTTATTAACGACGAAAGGATTTCGTTAATTTTTATTACGTTATTTTTATTATTAGTGGGCCTCCATGTTAGTCGGATGTGTTTTAATTAAATCTATTATCCGCGATCTGTTGTTTTTGTTTTAATTAACTATTTAATTATTCCGTTTTGTTTTCATTTAATACACATAGGATATGTTTGAAATGATGTTAATACTTTTGTTTCAATTATCTCTAAAGTCAACAAGATTTGATTATAATCAAAATTAAGATATCATTAATAAATTAGACGTACTGCCTTCATAAATTTCAAAGCAACTTTGGATTTTGTACGTTATGCAGTGTTTTTAAGATTACATAGCAGAGATTCCAAACATTTTTTTGTTATAAAAAGTTGTCTATCTTAAACATGATAATTTTTAAACATGTATGTTCCAGAATTTATACTATGAAAAGGATCAAAACTGAACACTCGGAGAATCAAGTTAACATTGGGGAAATTATAAATAAAAAATGTAATAGAAAAATATTCTAATTCAAATATGTTACAATTAAGGTGATATTTTCACCGTCAACGGTGATATTTTCACCGATGACTTTCAATTCGGATCCTTGAATTTTCAAGGAAAAGCAAAATTATTTATGTCTGACTCTTACAAAATCTGTTTCTTAGAAAATGATGAAAGACAACAATTTGGTGCGTCATTTGGACGCATGCGAGACAATGGGCAATGCGACAGCGATTTGTTCCGATAAAACTGGAACTCTAACAACAAACCGGATGACGGTCGTCCAGTCTTACATTTGCGAGCAGCTATGTAAAACAATGCCCAAGTTTAGCGACATACCAGCCCATGTTGGAAACCTTATCGTTCAAGGCATTTCCATCAATTCCGCATATACGTCGCGGATTGTCGTAAGTCGAGTTTTTTTTTTAATTCAACAATATCAAAGTTATAGTTTTATTAGGAGAATATCGTCTCAACAAAAGAATTATATCACTCCTTTTTCGTGGACTTCGTTCTACGAAATTTATTATTTGATTATTTTAGAATCGCACGTTCCAAATATTAGAAACTAATAATTGTTGAATTTGTTTTATTAAGCAAGATGAATGTAGGAAATCTTCAATTTTAGTTGATTTAAATTGAAATACTTCTTTGTTGTAATAGGATTTATTCCTATTCTTTCTAAATAAGAAAGCGAGTTGAAGAGCTTTCTATTACAAGTTTAACTTTCCAAGTTTCCGTTTAACTTTTGGAATAAATTCTGGTAGGTTGGAAAATTTTCTTTTGTAGTCCATGTCTCTTTTTTGCCTTTACACTAGAAATCTATCTTACGAATCATATTCCAATTACCAATCACCTCAGCTTCAGGTTTCTGCTGGCATTGGTACAAGACATTGAAGTAATTTTCTCTTGTCTTAATTGCATTTGATTTAACTCATTTGTGATTCGTGCTTCAACAATTATAAGCTGTATCAAACTGAAAAGGCTGCTTTTAAGTATCATCATATGGCGAGTATAAGTATTATTTAAAACAATTGTCAAGATGATTTCCCATTAATTAAGAATAATGTATTTATTCTTTTACAATACGAAAAAATTGCCATATTGTGATATCCTACATTTTATTATCTATCATTTTCCTGTTTTTTTTTAAATATTCTTAAAATGTAAAAACATCGCTTCAAAGAACATTACATCGATATTATCATCGTGTTTTGCGTCATTCTGTTCTTTTTATTCGTTTCGAAATAAGTGTTTTTAGACTGTACAAAAGAAAATCCCCTATAAACAAGGATAAAATCCCTTCTTTTCTCAAAAAGATCCTTTAGTTTAAGAACGATATATTTGCTGATCTCGAAATGAAACTAAGTACCAACTTACAGACCTGTGGCTTTACAATACATTTGATTCTAGTTATTTTAGTATATTTTCATATTATCAGATGTTCTTCTTTAAGTTCTTAATTTCAATGGTCGACTCAATTTCGTGCTTCATTTCAGTTCTTGAACAACTTTGATCGTTCAACATTTTACTCTCAAATTTTATTATTACATTTATTGGCCACTCAGTCTTAAATCTTAAGAGTCCTGAATGAAACATTTACATATAACAAAAACAGAATTGTTTTATGTTAATTACGAAAGTTAAATCAAACTAATTATTAGCAATGAGTTTTCTTGTAATAGTAGACATTTAATAGTTGTAATCATTTGAGTCATCTAAGGAATCCGAGAGGATATTCTATAGAATTATCTAAGAAAATCTTTTTGGAGAAGTTCGTGTGATGACGGTAGGGCCAAGCAATTTAAGGAGCTCTACTTCTCCAGTCCCACTCGTCAAGAGAATTTGTTTAGGGCTCTATCATCATTGTATAAATTTCTCCGCAAGGTTACTTTTTGGTGCAATATGAGATATCATTTCATTTTAAAATAGATATGATTTGTTTCAAACATGTGAATTGCTATCCATGTTTTCTTAAGTTTAAAAAGATTACTTATCCAAATTATAACGAACTCTTGACATTTATAGTCTTAATTTCATTGGTATTGCTAATTATTTCTTAATTTTCACTTCGTAATAATATGATGGACGCTCAATCACCTCCCTTAAATTTCATCTCATAATAAAAAACGTTTTAATATTTAAGGGAGCGGAAGAGCCAGGTGAGATGCCGAAACAAGTAGGGAACAAAACGGAGTGCTCGCTACTCGGCTTCGTACTCGGCCTCCAAAAGAATTATCAGACGGTGCGTGACGACCAGCCCGAAGAGACATTCACGCGCGTCTATACCTTCAACTCAGTGAGGAAGTCTATGAGCACCATTATACCGCGCGCGAATGGCGGTTATCGGTTATTCACTAAAGGTGCTTCAGAAATTATATTAAACAAGTAAGTTTACGTATGAATTTATTGTTTATATTATTTAGAACTGTATTTTGTCTTGTCAGTGCCAGAGAGTTCAGTTCTGTTTGGTCACATTAAGATGCTTGTTTGGTATTCAAGATATTCTAGAATCTAGAAAATCTTGGAAACTGACTGAGTAGTATAAAATGTTATTTTGTGCAAAAATGAAAATTTTAAGCGAAGGTTTTTTACAATTTTTGTTGAGGTCCGTCTAACTCAGAAACAATGCCTCGAATTGTTTCGTTCAATTTTTGTCTGGACTAAGTTTTAGATCAATAAAAATTTGAAGTTGTTCATAAAAATTAGAAACAATAATTGTTGGATGTCTAAATTAATGCTACATAGACTCGCGCCGTCACTTTGATTATCTAGATTCTAGATTACCTGGAATCAAGGAATGACGCGAGTCTATGCATCATTAATTTAGACATACAATAATTATTTTGATTATCTAAATTTTAGATAATTAAGTGATGCCGCGAGCCTATGTAGCATTAATTTAGGCATACAACAATTATTTTGATTATCTAGATTCTAAAAAATCTAGTGATGGCGCGAGTCTATGTAACATTAGCTATGTTTTGCGTGTTAGATTTGAGTTGTCCGTATCTTCCAGTCCGAAATGAGCCTGAATAAAAAATAGAAATCAAATATCATTTTCATATGATATTTGATAAAAAATGTCTGACTAAATACAAAATTAGTCAGAGACATTTTTTCAAACAATGTATTTAAGGAGATGTTATGTAGAAGTCGTATGTAAGTTTTTTAATGTATATCTATAATGTACTAGTTGTAGAAATTTGTATTGATATACGTTATCCATAGCTGCCCACCAACTAAACTGTAATTAAATCTACTAAAATTCATCTGGAAAGAAATAACTTTGATGATATGAAAAATTAAAGGATTGTTTAATTTTAGGTGTGCCTTCATATATGGTCACGATGGCCGTTTAGAAAAGTTCACTCGCGATATGCAGGAGCGGCTGTTGCGACAAGTGATCGAACCTATGGCGTGCGATGGTCTTCGTACGATATCAATTGCGTACAGAGACTTCGTTCCGGGCAGAGCCGAAAAGAATCAGGTCCGTATTGAAAGCGAACCGAACTGGGACGACGAGGAGAATATTGTCAATAATTTGACCTGTTTATGCGTCGTGGGTATTGAAGATCCAGTACGCGCCGAAGTGCCAGAAGCGATACGCAAGTGCCAGAAAGCCGGAATTACCGTTCGTATGGTTACCGGCGATAACATCAATACGGCGCGGTCGATAGCGACCAAATGTGGCATTCTGAAGCCGAGCGATGATTTCCTTATATTGGAGGGCAAGGACTTCAACAGGCGGATCCGCGATAGCACGGGCGAAGTGCAACAACATCTACTCGATAAGGTCTGGCCTAAATTGCGCGTGTTGGCGCGATCGTCGCCGACTGACAAATATACACTTGTTAAGGGTATTATCGATAGCAAGATTAGCGATAATAGAGAAGTTGTTGCTGTTACAGGCGACGGCACCAATGATGGACCAGCGCTTAAAAAAGCGGACGTCGGCTTTGCAATGGTATTTTTATTATTTTCATGTGATATTTGAATTTATTTCCATTTTTCACAGTTTGTGATTTATAATCTAAATTTAAAGTGTTTTATAATTTTAACTCCCAATTTTTTACGACATTTAGTGAAGTACCCGGAATTTGTCAGAAATTTTTTTTGCCGCCTTCACAATAAACTCCATTTAAGCAAATACACTTAACCGATTCATCAAAACTCTCTTTGTAAGCATTTTCCGGAATAACTCCTACTTCGTTTAGCAAATGTTGTTTTACATATTCAATTGAATCAATTTTAGTTTTGGAAATAGAAAATAGTAGGGCATGCTCCATATCGGGTGAATATGAATGTTGATCAGGAAGATATGTTGACTTTTTCGCCAAACATTTCGTCACAATTAACACCTTGTATGAGGGTGCATTATCGCGCTGCAAACGCCATGAATTGTTTGGGTCTTTGTGACGAATATTTTTTTGTTTTACTGGCATGAACTCTGACAAGACTGCGGCAGTTGGTAATTTTGAACTAGTCTGGCGCTTTTTTTTTGCTTATTTTTTCTCTATTCCGGAGCGTATTAATTTGTTTGCACGTCCAAGTCGTAAACCCATGCCTTTTTTCTCGTAATAATGTGTGTCATGAATGTAGAATCGGATTTAGACCGATCTTGTATGCTCTAGCAACTTCTTTCCGATGCTCTTTTTGAAGAAAGTTCAGCTCGTTCGTAACAAGCCGAGCGGCGACATGTTTCATGTCCAAATTATCTTTGAGGTGATGAGCTATCCCACGCAAGCTTGTATGACGATTTTCGATCAGGATTTGTTTCACTTGGTTGATGTTTTCATAGGTTGAATTCTTTGACTACATCATGCTTTGACATTTCATCGGTTGAAATGTTTACGCATTTCTGGGCCTTCTTTAAATGCGTTAAACCACTCGCATGTTCCAGTTTTGAATGAAACTGATTCATTATAGGTCTTTTCAAACATTCCGTACATGAAATTCTGTTGCATTTTGCCATGTTGCCAGCATATTTTTATTCATTGTAAAAATAGCAAGACGCGGTTGAGATTGACTAACAAAAACAGCAGATACAAGTAAAATAGTTGACAGATCGCGCGCATATTTTACATCATAAATATCTCGTCGTGATTCCATGTTATAGCATAAAAAATATTTATTTTACAGAGGCTTTTAGATGGGAAATTTTGGATATTTAATAATAATAATACTTTATTTAACGGAACCCATTCATTACAAATAAATTATTAAGTTAATAATCAATAAAGTAATTTCGACAATTGACTTATATATATGTGTTTTTATCACAATATTTACATATTTCATTAATTACTTTCCCTCATTAATTCGATTTTAAATTAAAATAATGATAACTTCTTAATTCATGTACCAATGTTACGACATTTCCCTTTTCTTCCTATTCCCCTGTTTGATATGTGATTTTGTATTTACCTCTTAAATTTATTACCAAAATTACATATGTTATCCTATAACCTCCTCCAAGCTTCCTCCCTAAAAATCTTATCTTCCAAACTTAGAATCAGCTTGTGATTATTGATTACTCCCAAAAAGTGATCCAAAGTATCATGCAAACCATAATTTGTATTGTGACTGGCTATATGAAACTGCATATTAAACCTATGTTATTTTTGTGGAACCTTCCAACCAATTAGCTCGAGTATAGTGGGTCACTCCATGTTCCAATTTACTATTCCGTCTAAGCTGATATTTATGCGTTGTAATGGACGGATTCTTTTAATAGTAACTCATCCGCTCTTTCCACTTCCATACGTTTTTTGTTAGAGTATACTAAATCTAAGAAAATTCTCCTACTATTTGGTACATTTGTAAATGTTTTAAGTTATAAAAGTCTAAGGTATCAGATAAAATGTGAGCACCTTTCCACGCTGTTGGATTCACTGTGACTAAAAACTCTTCATATCTCCAAGACACGTGAGGAAGATTATAATCTCTAAGTAGTATATTTTTACCATCCTCCATTGTTATCAATTGCTTTCATATTTCTCCGCCCATGGTCCAGGTGGTAAGTACACTACTCCAATAATTTGACCATTTTTGTTCATATTATCACATATACTTGCTCCACTCCCTTTTCTGAATTTTTGATTAGATGTGATGCAAATGCTTTTTTGACCAACATCATTACTCCTCCGCCGCGCTTTTTCTCACTCTTGCACGTATTTCTGGCCAATCTATATACATTATACTCATTCATTCCCATTTCTGCGTCTGATACCTTTTCTGACAACCATGTTTCACAAATACAAATTACATCATAATTACACAGTGACAAGTT
>WYDF02048635.1:0-12180 GCA_009867245.2 Adranes taylori | reverse complement strand
GAGTTGGTGAATTATAGAGTGTTGGTAAGCTGATAGCTTGCAGGAAACTTACGCTATAGCATTTGCTTTACAGCCAAGGGAAACCTGCAAAAAAACCTGGGCCATAGCGCGGTCAACAAATGAGGAAATTTGGCTACATAAGGTTACCCAACTTCCTAGATTGATTTTGTGCGAGATTTTAGTAAACGAGATTTTTAAACTTAAATACCCTCAAACAAGTCCATCCAATATTCCATGTGTTAATACGCTCATAACTGCAGTTCTTGGTGAAACATAATGCTAAAAAGTTAGAAAAATACTACCGGTACTAACTAAATTCAATTCTATATCCGACCTCAAAATAATTTCCACAAAATACGGGAGTCAATAGTGAAGTAAAATATTCAAAGCAAATTTACATAAAACATTCCATACCAACAGGTAACTAATTATTAGATCCCGGATAATTACGCACTTTAAAGCCATAAAATATGCATGCCCTTATGCAATAAAATTTCAATAAATATCCAGTTAAATATTCACTTTAGATTACATTTAAGCTTATAGTTTAATTCTAAACTTATATTTCAATTTCCAAATTGAGTATAGACCTCCATTTTCTGCTATTATGTCATCTCTAATTTCTTCGTATGTTTTGTCCTTATTTGCATCATCCATATAAAAGTTTTTCAAGCATTTCCTCACAGATAAGCTGTCATATACGTAATTGTCAAAACAAGGCTCTATGAATTGTGAGCCATGTTAATGGTATTCGTATTAATATTTAAGGCTTGATGAGGTTGTTGTAGGCACAATGGTTTAATTCGCGTTTGAATTACTATAATTTCTGAAATTGCTTTGGGTTACGCAGGAGGACAATAAGTTAAGACAAGACTGAATTTCAATTAACAGTAGAATTTCTAATAAATTAAAAAAATTTTTTTGCGCAATTAAATTTTCTACGTGGAATATCGTGTTGTATCTATTCAAATTTAAATCTAGGATCTCTTTTACGTTCTGCGAACAGCCTGAAAATTCCCCTAATTTGTCGAATCTTCTCACCTACATCTGGGGGAAATGTATGTTCTTTCGTTCTTTTCTTTTCTTCAGCTGGCTCTACAGGCCATTAACATCCTGGCTGCCACTACAACTTGATTCCTCCAGACGTCTCTTGACATCGTATTCCTCCTCCAGTTGTGCACGTTTAACGTCTGAAGATGTTTACTTACATCTTCTATCCACCTTTTGCGTGGTCGCTCTACTGATCTGCTGCCTTCTGGTCGGTTGTTTAGGACTTTTTTGGCACTCTAGATTCATCCATCCGCTCGACATCCCCAACCGCCTGTGTCTGCTCGCCTTTATGTCGTTAACAATGCTTCTAATTCAGCGTGTGCTGATTATCCAGCCTTCCTCCTCCAAAACTGTTCCGAATATTTTCCTAAGGACTTTCCGCTCCAACACTCTCAATGTGTTATCATTTTTTTTCGTAAGCGTCCACGCCTCCGAACCATACGTGACGAATGGTTTAATGATAGTTGCATTAAATTTTAGTTTTAATTCTTTAGAGACGATGGATGATTTGAGTACATTAAGATAGGTGTAATAACATCGATTTCCTGCCATCATTCTAGCTATGATTTCATTAGTGATGTCATTATCTTCAGTATCACAATTCCGAGGTATTTAAATTTGTGGACTCTCACAAACTCTTGAAACTCCTTCACCTTTCTCCACCAAGTAGCGTTTCTACTGTTTATCATGTACTTCGTCTTCTCTCTGCTTATTTCTAGACCCATGGGTTTTCCTTCCCTCTGAAGAATTTAAAGGTTCTCCTTTAGTGGTTCTGTTCTCATAGTCACTAAATCGATGTCGTCTGTAAAGTAGAGTCGACAGTGAGTATCCTTGTTTCAAGCGTCCTGTAACTTCAAAACTGCCTGACAGATCGCCTTTCACACTTAATGTGCTGTATGTTTCCAAAAGCGTCATTCTTATTTACTTGATCAATTTGATCGGCACATTAAATTCTTCTTGCATAACCTCGTACAACTGACTTCTTAGTATTTTGTCGTATGGTGCGCGGAAATCTATAAACAATTGACGAAGAGTTATATTGCGGTATAACACTTTTCCAACACCATCTTTAGGGTGAATATTTGATCGTAGGTCGAGCGGTTGAAACGAAAACCACACTGATATTTTCCGAATGCGTTCTCCACATGGAGTCTCAATCTGGATGCTAGCACCTCCGCCACTATTTTATAGTCAACGTTAAGCAATGTTATTACGCGATAGTTTTTACAGTTTAGGCGATCCCCTTTCTTATGGACTGTATTATTATGGCTATGTTCCACTGTTTCGGCATTATTTCCTCATAACAGATCTTCTTTATCAGTTACTGCATTGCTCGCACTAGGCTATCCCCTCCATAGTTTAATATTTCTGCTGGTAACGCGTCCTCCGCTGCTTCTTTATGATTACTTAAGATCTTGAAAGCTTCTCTCACTTGCGCTATAGTTGTTTCCTCGACCATGCCATCTTCAGCAGGGTCGAACTGTGTGTCTACCTGCCCATCGTTAAATAGGTCTGAGAAATACTCCGCCCATCTGTGCAGAACCTCTGTTTTATTTTCTCCCAGCACTTGTATGCTTATTTAATAAATATGTTTAAGGGGGCACTCTCAGAAGCTTATTCCTTCAGTAACTTTGTTAGATTCGCAACATCTAAGCCAAGTTTTGTCTGACTATCGTTAGTTTGGATGTTTTGTGGAATTTTTGTTGAATATATTGACAATCAGCATTTTGGAAAGTGCGAATCAAAATTCAGCTCGGTGATAAAGAAAGGAGCCGAGTCATCGGAAAGGACATTTCATAGAAATGGCAGGGGTCTGAACTTATAAAAGTTCAGTGATTTATTCAATGCTGACATCTTGTTTGTCTCTTCAGTAATAATGATATGTTTTATAATGGATCTACTTGCGTGACTAAAGCTAGTATGATATGTGTTTCGAATGCGTTGACAGTAAAATTCTATTGGACATTTTAATAAAATATTGGCATACAGATTTGAAAGTTGGTGGCATTTCTTTTCCGTTGTTAATTATACCATTTATTGTCTACTTACCTTTGAATCCATAGAACTTATGTAGTTCTAATGTAGCTAGAACAGTTTTATTTCTTATATACATGATCTATCCTGAATGAAACCCGACTAAAGCTGTTGAACTCGATTTATTTAAACTATTGCAAAGTACAATTAATATTCTTTAAAGCAACTTCCTCGGGCATATACGCAGCGCTTCCAGCGTTTCTCCCATTAAAAATATGCGTACTGGAACTCCTTTCCCGAAATCCTGTTCAGGATACGTGTCACAGCGACTTGAACAGCTTCGATGGACTCGAATCGGCATCCTTCGAGGCTCTTCATGAGCCGGGAAACACTAAACAATCACAAGGGGGGCACATAAGGCCTGTAGGGAAGTTGTGGAAGCGTAGTGACCTTTTTTTTGGTCAAAGTGGCCTGCACAATCTACGACGTGTGACTGGTCGCGTTGGCATGGTGCAGAGTCTAGTTGTTGGCGATGTCTGGACGAGAGCGGGCTAGTCGTTTGCAAAGTCTTTGGAGGACTTCGACGTAAAAAGTGGAGTTGACCGTTGTTCCTGCTGGGACAAAGACTCCTTTGGCGTCGTGGCAAACAATGGGATTTTCGACTTGGTCATCCGTGTCTTTTTTTTTGACGAGGAGACTGCGGTGTGTGCCATTCTTTGCTCTCCTGGTTATAATTGAAACCCCAAGTTTCGTTCCCAGTGATGATATTCTGTAAGAAATTTGGGTCAGCTTCCACATGCTTCAAAAGATCTTGCGCAATCTTTAGTCTTGCTTCCTTGTTGGCGTCGGTAAGGACAAATTTTCCATGTTCCAAGGTGGTCGCTCAGAATCTCGTGAACTTACGCTTTGGGCAACTTTAGCTCATCGGCAATTAATCGCACACTCAAACGTCGATCGGTGTTCAAAAGAGTTAGCTACCTTTCAAAATTTTCCTCCGTTTTGGTCGTTGTTGGCGGTCAACCATTTTCTTCATCCTCAACGCTCTCTCTTCCCTACTTAAAGGCTCTATGTCAGACAAAAACCTGGCATCTTGTCATGCATTCATCCCTGTATGCTGTTCTCAACATTTCCAGAGTCTCCGTCCCAGATTTCCAGAGCCTGACACAAAATTTAATTGCGTACTATTGCTCGATCAACCTAGGCATTTTCCTTTGTGACAATACATCTACACAGTGTCTCCCGCGACAAGCGACCTGCTTCGTAACACCGCTCCTAGGAAAACTGCTTGAAGCGGTTTGTTGCCTGTTGTTGTTAAGGCTTCCTACTACCTTCCCCCACCATCAGTTTTCCTCCTCGGCGCGAGAGGTCGCCGCTCCAGAGCCAGTCTGGTTTCATTCAGGGCAGACCCTGTATATACTGAAAGCTACTAACAAAAATGCTTTTAATAAGAAACTGTTTAAAGAGACAAATATGCATGAAATATGCAAAAGCATAATAATACGCGGTCCACTAATTATAATTTATTAGTTAATTGAATTTTCATGAAAGAGATAGACTTCATAAAAATTGGCTAATATTCTACCTTATTTAGTTACTTGAAAACAAGATGTTTGTATGATTTGAAGTTTATAATTTACTTTGTTACAAAATTATAATAAACTATGAGGGACTTAAAACAATAAGTACAATAAAAAATTAACAATTCCATCTTTCAGATTACTTTTATAATTCAATAAAAAAAAATCAAAAGTCGTGGAAAATATTTTCCGTATACTTACGCTTGCTGCGTTCACTTTTTCTCTGATTGGACAAAGTAAGATACTGTTCATATAAATATTAAGTTTTTTAGCGTTATCCTATTATATATGCTAGATTGTAATAAATTGTTGATGAGTAAATAAATAGTTGGGTGGAAATGCGTTACAGGCTCTAGGAAAATAGAGATTGTTGCAGGCATCTTGTTTGACTTGTTTGTGTCTGCGCTAGCTAGCTGTAGGATATTTTGCGTTGTTGTCTTGTCTTGAAAACGCTGAAAAAGATAGAATCAAGTCAACTGAAACGCTGCTATGAGTGACTGACTGACTGACTTTGAGCTTTACGCTTTATTCGGGAAAAGTTTCCTCGAAGATTAATCTCTTGACGCTGTTTTGCCTCGAGGTTTACGAAATACTATGTTAAGCTACGCAAAGTAAATGGGAACAAAAATCAAGTTAAACATATTTTATTACAACATATATTTAATGATACTAATACATATTTATTGTAAAAGCCAGTTACAAATAAACATCAACTAAAATCTTATCAGCGTACATATGTCAAATGGAATAAATACTGTAATCTCTAGAGAAGTGTATAGCAAAAGTTTGTTTTATTATTTGCTTATCT
This sequence comes from Adranes taylori, assembly GCA_009867245.2. Lineage (NCBI taxonomy): Eukaryota > Metazoa > Arthropoda > Insecta > Coleoptera > Staphylinidae > Adranes > Adranes taylori. The sequence continues at coordinate 6,771 of WYDF02048635.1, read as the reverse complement.
TAATATTTATAAAACATTCATATAATAATTATAACAAAATAAATTTTCTTAATACTTATAAAGATTAAGTCAAGTGACACTTTGTGTTAATCCATGATATTATCATATTATTTTTTAAGGCGGAGGGTTGTTCTCTCCGACGTGACATGGGTGAGAGGGGACTTTTATATGGGTTAGCGTAGCAATTCCCTGCTCACAATTATAGATAACTGAACTGCTTCGTTATGTTATAAGATAGTACTTTGGATTAGCTACTTCTAGCCAAGCTATTAACTGAATACATTTAATCTAAATTTCCAGTTAGCCCATTTAATTTAGAATAAAACACTAGGCCGGACCATCGCTAAGTTGGACGTGCCGTTTAGATTTAATTGTGTCTTTCGTGGCTGAGTAATTACTGGCAACGTCAATCCTTAACGAGAGTCATAAGCCTTAATAATTCAAGCAGCAGAAATGAAAAAGTTATTAAACTTAGTTAAATTGTATCAGTCGTTAAAAATATTTACATGCAATCCAGTGACATACTCATTTATTCCCATACGTAAAATAAAGTAATCAACGCTTTGCAATTAATAAAATAAATCAACAGTTGAATAAAAGTGACTTTATGATTTATTCAGTTACATCAAAGAAATGGTAAACCAGGTACTTTCAGATTCTGCCGCTGTACACAAACTATATATTTGTATTTCTTTTGGCTTTACCTTGATCAACAAACTTCTTACTAATTACACTCGACTTTACTTTATTCATCAAAATTATACTCAAGTTAATTTATCTGAATATTAATGCTTAGTACTGCTCTACATTAGACAAATGCATAATTCTGAATAAATTGATCACTCTTTAATTAGGAATGATTTTTTTAAATTTAAGTAATAATCTAATATTATTTAATTCTGTATTATTATTTCGCTACTTAGTTTGACATTATAACGTTTGACAGACGCCTAAAATTACTATCTTTTACTGCGGTGGGTGAACCGTTTTTATGCATTAGGTTCTTTTCCACATATCGATAAGCATACTTTTAGTTATGATTAATTAATTTCTCATTAGCGTATTCTGCAATATTTTTTATAACATCTGTTTGACTTCGGTCAGTGGACTCTGTTCCCATGCATAGCATCTATGTAGAATTGATTTGTTTAAAATGCAATTATTTAGCATAGGGTATAATCAATAACTAATATTTATCTATGTACCTGGATCATAAAATGGATCTATCGTAAGTTACGCGACGACTGTCCCCTTATCTAAAATATTATTTACAATGCTAAATCTTTTATGATGTCTAATAATTTTAACGGATTCACCTTATTTGTGAGTAGTTAATACCCAATCTTTTACATCAACCTAAACAGGAACGTGGACAAATCTCCACGTTACAATATGGCCAACTGGAAGTATATGTACTTCCTGATGTACTACTTATAGAACAATGATTAAATTGTAATTATAGTTTCAATAGAGACTGTTTATTCATGGCGAAATTTATAAAATTAGAGAAATATAGAGATTCGTGGGGAAATTCAGCGAGCTTAAAACGTTCATGTGTTTCGCACTGCTCAAAATAATGCAATACCGAAACTTTAATACAAACTTGAATTGAAACGGACATATTAATTACATTGAAGCGACGATGTCACTAAAATTGAAGATATTTATTTAAAACGTTAATATAATTCACATTGCTCAAAATAATGGAATAGCGAAACTTTAATACAAAATTGAATTGAAAGTGTCATATTAATTACATCCATACGTGGAAGTCACTGAAATTGTACGTGTTAATATATAGAAACATTAATATAATTCAAATTGCTCAAAGTAATACTTCACCAAAACTTAATACAAACTTGAATTGAAAGTGGTGTATTAAAACAGAAGTGCAAAATAGGGCGCGACCTTGACATCTGCAAAAAGTGGTCCAAGGCCCCGCTGCTTTTTACTACTCCGTTGTTTTAGGTGGTTGGGGTATGATAGTGGATATGTCATGGGTGGTTGGTGTAAGTAACTTAATAATTTTATCCACTAGGGGATATCTTACCACCGATGCCACATTCTTTATGCATAAGTAAAGGTTGAAACTATAGTTACAGTCTGAGCGTTGCTCTAAAAGTAGTGACTAACGAAGAAAATTTTGTAAGTCAAAGTTTGTGGTTGTGATGAGTCAATGTGACTCAGTTTTTAACTGGAGATTAAACTTACTTAGGATTTGTGTGGATTTGTGATAGTCATTTCACGTCAGTTGTGTATGCCAGTTGGTGACCTCTTCTTATGAATAGTATAAAAATCTGCTTAGCCTAAGGTAACGCCCGCAAAGTTCATTACACTCATTAAAGTTGTTTGTCAAAAATACGATGTCATCAAACTTTCCTGCAGACGAGGTTACGCGAAGTTCAATAAACCCATAAAAAGGGAGTTTGTAATAACCTTTCGCTAGACGGGTTAGTGAACACATGTTCAAGAACCCTATTAAGAGCAGTTTATTCGAAAATATGAAATGACCAAGAGCGAAAATCTATCATAAAAAAAATTGCGCGCGAAGAAAAAGACGGGAAAGACGCCACAAAAGAGACTAAACATATTTCTCTTTCTTACTATATACCTATTTTTTGTTCGTATTCGTATTTGTTCACATCTCTCATACATTTTTTTTTCGATCTCACACCTATTTATTCCCTGTCACTCCCTTTTCCACATCTTCCATAGCACTCATATATACCTTCCTCACAATTCGTTCCGTCGACCCTGCAATCACCTTTCTTTCATATTTGACCATCTTCTTTATTCCTTTTATCCAGCACTTATTCAAGTTAACTTCTTGCAACACTGGGAGTTTTCTTATCCACTCCCAGAATCCTTTTCTCATATTTCATCTCCTCTCCCTCCTTTACTGTCCACACTTATGCTCCATGCAATATAATACTCTCCACACATACTTCCAAAATTCTTAACCTCATTTTTACTGTCTCCAAATTTATTCTTCCACACATACCCTAATATCTCTGCCGCTATTCCTGATTTCTTCACTATCATCTTCACATGCTCACTTTCACTTCACGTCCGACTCATCATATAACCTAAATACTTAAACTCTTTTACACACTCAATTACCCGTCCATTCATCTTAATATTTTCCTTTCTAGTCTATCAAATGCCGACTTCAGGTCAAAAAACGCGAAATACACCCTCCTCCTTTCACTCACTTTTTTATGAAGTAGCTCAGCGCAATTATATTATCAGCTATTCCTTTACCCCTTTCAAAACCTGTCTGCGTGTTTGATAAAACCTTTTTGTCTCTTATCTCTTCCTGTAATTTCTCATTCACGACCCTTACATACAATCTATAGGTCCCATTCAGTACCGTGATCCCCTATAACTGCTTACTTCCCCTTATTTCCCTTTTTAAACAATGGGATTATCACTTCCTCCTTCCATTCTTCAAGCATCCTCTCTTCCCCTGTCCATACTGCATTCATACTCCTTATTAGCGCTTCTATCTCACTCTCATTCAGACATTTCCACACCTCTTCTACTGGTATGCCATCTGACCATGCTGCAACTCCGACCATGCTTTTATCTTTCGCATTTCCACCCTTACCCCATTCTCTGTAATTTCGAACTCTCTTCTTTTTCCTGCTATATCATTTTTTTTTCTTCATTTGCACTTCTCCCATTTTTATCTTTCTGAATTGATTCCTCCCTACCCTCTCTCCCCCGCCTTTTTTCTTTACATCCTCCCCCCCCCCCTCCCCCCACTGTGCATTCCTTCACTCCCGTCTGGTTTCTCTTAGGTATTTCCATATCTCTATCTCGATTCTTAACCCATTTATAATTCTCTTCACTTCTCCTTCCTTCATATCATAGCAACTCTTTTTGCCTTCTTTTCATTCCTTTTTCACTCTCACATACTCTTCCCATCTCTCCTCCCCTTCCCTTGCCTTTTAACATTTTCCTAACTATCTGTTTTTCTCTTCCCATACTAACCCCACCATTCTTTTTTTCAATTTTCGTTCATCCTTACTAATATATCCCCCATGCTTATCACATCTTCCCATACCACTTTCTCTAATCTTTTCGCATACCTCTCCTTTTCTCTTTTCATCCATTCATAAATTTCTTTCCTCCTCTCATTGTCTCCATTTTCCAAATTCTCTTCCATATTCTCCACCTCCCTTCTAATCCTCCACACTACCCCAATGGGAAGTGGTCCGACTCTACTCTCCTGTTTTCATACTTTCTATATACTCATACTTTCTATGTGCTCCTTAATTCACTAATAGGTAATGTATTGTAGGCCCCCCTCCCTGTCCCTTGAACCTAATCTCTCATTCTCAATCCCTCGCCACACAGCTGTTCACCATAACCATGTTTTGATCCTCTAACCAATCCAAAAACATTTTCCCTTCAGCGTATATGACCTTATCCTTCGATTTCCTCATCATACATTCTCCATCTCTTCCTACATTGAACCTCCTGCTCTGTCTTACCCTCACGTTCCAATCTCACATTACCATATTCCATTCTGTCACCCAACTCTCTCATATATATTTTCCATTCTTTACTCACATATACCACTATAACCAGCCACTTATTCCCTTCTATCTCCACTTCTACTCCCAAAACTCCCTCCAGCTCCTCTATCATCATTTCTTTTTTCCTTATTCCTTCCCTTATCGCCACTACCACCCCCCTCCCCCCGTCCCATATTTTCTCTTTATATTCCTCCTCTTAGCCCCCTGAACCCCACACCAATATCCCCACGGCAACCCTTCTCTTACTTCTTCCGATTTATCTATGCCCACTTACGTCGCCGCTATCTCTGTTACGTAATATTCTTTTATATATCTTATCAAATGTCCATCCTTTAACTTTCCTACTAACTCTGCTACATTCCAGCATAAACTATTCCAATTATTTCCCCATTTTCCATCTCCAGTTTCTCCATTATTTCTTCCACTCCACTTTTCCATATTTTGTTCTTTTCCACCTCCCATCCCTTCCCCTCCTTTTTGAATTATCTTTCTCTTTTCAATTCCTCCTCTATCTTTCTATCACCTTCAACCTACTCCTCACGAGTTTTGCCCTTTGCTTCCTTAGTTTCTCCTCGTACCCCATCTTCCTCTGTCAACATCATTGTCTTTATTTAACCTCTCTCCTTATCACACCATGTGCATTTTTCTCCGACTATCGACGCCTTCCTATACGCTACTTTCAAGATGTGTGGAACCATTTCACCCGTTATTATAAGGGATTATCAGTATTTAGGAGCGTCACTGTCACAATACTTCAAGAGACACGGCTCTGCTTACTAAGCAACTAACCGGCTGTTTGTAAAAATGAAAATTCCTCTTAAGAATTATTAATTTATGAATATAGTCAGCATTACACATGTTTTAGATGATCTTGGAACTTGACGTTTTTAATTATTATAAATTGTTGTTATCGGCATGACAGCACCCTAAATGAGAAGTATGTGAAATAAGGCATCACTGGATCATTTCAACCATCGAAAATTAAGTAATTGAACTGGTCGTTATTTCAAGATATTTGTTAATTATATATTGTTCCTTGTTGGTACAACGTACCTATTATCTCAAATAATGTATTATACTACAGAGTAAGAAGTAGCATTATTTACTCATCATCTAATTATTGCGTATACAGCGTTTGCATGTACTAGAGAGATTATTGTATATAGGGATATTAATTACTTGATTGTCAAGTTCGGTGTACTTAATATATCGATTTTTGAAATCGTTCAATGGTGCCTTATTTCACCTTCTTCTCATTTAGGGTGGTATAATGCCGATAACAACAATTTATAATAATTAAAACCATCAATTCCTAATATCATATAAAACAAGCTGCATTCATAAATTAAGAATACATAAGACGAATTTTCATTACTGCCAGCAGCTGGCTAGTGGCTTAGTGAGCAGAGTCGTGTCTTTCAAAATAATGCGCAAGTAATGCTCCTAGTAAAGAAGGTTCTGATGATCCCTTATAATAATGGGTGAAACGGTCCCCTACATCTTGAACTAACCGTGTTTTAAGACATGTCTTGTGATTTTAAATTGTCCCTTGTTGGTATAACGTACGTATTACTTAAAAAATTTAATATTTCCAGATATTTCTATGCAAAACTTAAAGTGTCGAGAGATTTATGTAGATATTTCTTGACGGTGCTTTTATCTAGAAATCGAAGTTCAGAAATTAATTGATCAAATATTTCATTAAATCGACTTAATTAATGTATCTAAGAATTTATAATTCTCGTGTAAATTACATCATCTTTATTAAATCCGTCTAATTAATTGCCTTCAAAACAAAAGCTTACTATTTCAATAGATTGATTCCATCCAAATATCTGTCTACTATTCCAGTTAGCTGAAAGTAGTATAATATGGGGATAATAGAATTTTTGAGCGCTTTTACATTGAAAACGTAGAACAAAAAGCACTTCCGACATCATCATCTCTAATGTATTCAAAAGAAAGTTCGAGAGTCAAAATTGGCGAGCGGGTCAGAATGATTAATAAGCTCTAGCGATCTAGTTACAGCATGTCATGATAAAACGTGACATTTGTAAACATAATTTTATGATTTTGAAAATGCGGAAAGTGGTTACATGAAAGCATGGGTAGGAGGTAAATTATGGGTATGAAGTAATAAAAATGGAACATTGATGCGAGTTGAGGATAGGAAGGAGAACGCGAAAGAATGAATAAACAAGAAAATTATGAAGTAGGACGCAATGCATTA
>WYDF02048624.1:0-12180 GCA_009867245.2 Adranes taylori | reverse complement strand
AATACCTATTCATGATTCGATAAAATGTAGGAGATTAACTATTACAGAAAATAATGTTGAACTGTTCGTTGCAGTTACAATAAGTTGTACCGCCATAATTTTGGGAACAGTTTATCTTCCCCCAGTTACCATGTCTTAAATACGAAGATCATTGTATGACAGTAGAAGATCTGGTCACACATAATGAGCACGCTGAGCTTCTGATATTCGGTGATTACAACCTACCTGAAGTAGAATGATCATTACTATCCGATGAATCAAATGTTGAATCAGCAGTGGGACAAGCATACATAAATGACTGCAGTGGTAAAGGAAACCTTCGCCTACCTCAATCTAAAATAGCTTAACGTAATACCTAATGAGAGGTATGTATTATTAGACCTAGTATTTACAAATATTGAGACTGGCTTGGTCTCTAAAGCCAACGATCTTTTATTTGATAATAAAGTTCACCACATTGGATATGAGTGCAGTTTCAAAACTGTCACACGGATAGTTTAATGTATTCGTTGACTTATGATTTCACCAATGCTAATTATGAATATATCAACAATTGCTTACCATCACTTGACTGGTATCAATACTTGAGCCAACGTAACATAAAAGATTCTGTATTATGTTTTTATACTGTTATTAATGAAACTAAAAATGAAGGAAAATCTCAGATTTATGACGACGTTGCAAGAACAATATTGAACTAGAGAAACACAATCCATGCTAGGAGAATATAAATTACAATACTTAATGGCAGCAGAAAATATAAGAAAAAAACACAATATAAGAAGAATCCTAACATCAAATAACACAAGCAAAACAATTTGGAATATTATAAACCATGAGACTGGACGAAATAGGATAAATTCGATTTCGGTACCATCTAGCGCAATCTTTAGAGACCACTTCTCGAATGTTGGACAGGCCTTCAACAGAGACCACAGTAATAAAAATGCTAACAATACGGCCACAATAATCACCAACCATGCTCAATCCTTATTCTTAGAACCAGTAAATGCAGAAGAGGTTATGATGATGATACGGAGTCTAAAGAACAAAACAACGGTAGACGTATATGGAATAAGTGATAAAATCGTAAAAATTGTTGCTCAGAGTATAGCGCCCCATTTAACTAACATAATCAATATGTGTATCTCGGAAGGAATATTTCCTGATGCTCTAAAACTAGCTAAAGTGGTCCCAATATATCAAAAAGGACATAGAAAGGACTGCAATAATTATCGTCCCACATCTATCCTCCCAATACTTTCCAAGATCTTTGAAAAAGCCATTCTTAGCAGAATTATTAAATTTGTTAAGAAAAATGGCTACTTCACACCACACCAATTCAAACCCTGCTTAATTTGTGTGACTACATTTACACCGCTATTGAAAATCATGAGAAATGCACATGGATTATGTGTGATCTAACTAAGGCATTTGACGTCATGTCACACGAAATATTTCTGGAGAAGATTCAACATTATGGCTGCCGAGGTACAGCCTATAAACTTATTAGATCGTATCTCCAGAATAGAAAACAAACAGTAATGGTAAATGGAGAACTAAGCTCCTTCAAGCAGGTGACCTGCGCCATTCCTCAAGGTTCACTTGCTTGACCTATCTTCTTCGTTATATTCATGAATGATCTACCAAAACATATAATGTATGCGGATGCAACATATCATAATGTATGCGGATAATACTACAATCAGTACAAAACACAGAACGAATGAAGAAAGAGACAGAAACCTCGAGGATGGAATGAAATCTGCCTCTGACTGGTTCCGTCATAACCAACTCCTATTTAACGAAGACAAAACAATACGAATAGTGACCACACCTCAAGTGTAGTAACAAAAATTGCTGGTGCCAATTATGCTATAAGGAAAATAAGACAAACTGCCGGAATAGAGGCCGCGCCTACAGCATATTTCGCGCTCCGCGATTCTGCTCTTCAGTATGGTATTAAAATACGGGGACACTCACCGCATCAAAGTAAGGTACTGATCGCGCAGAAGAAAGCAGTTCGCAGTATCGTCGGAGTGCCAAATATAGACACATGCAAACCTGTATTCAAAAAACTCCAAATTCTAACGGTTCCCAGTATTCATTTATAGAGAACACTAATGGCGATCTATAGTAAGAAATATCAGTTTAACAGACATGAAAACCTTCATGAGTATAATACGAGGCACGCGGATAACATCATCCTGCCATTCACTCGCCTAAGAACAACAAGTTACCTGAAAAGAAGTATAGATAACTACAACAAATGTAAAATTTGGTGGAACCAGGCGCTGATAAAATTCAAGCAACAGTTAAAATGCCATCTCCTGGCAGAAGCATATTATGAGTGTAGTGAATTTGAAACTCCTCAAGTGTAAGCCAGTACATGTAGTGTAAGCCAGTACATGTGTAAGCCAGTACATGTAGTTTAGTTCACTTTAGTTCATTTTATTTTAGTCTACCTATATTTTAATTTAGATTTAACGCTTATTAAACTTACTTGATTAATTGGGAATATGACGTGTAATTTACATTGCGAATAAAGATTTATTATTATTATTATTAATATTTTCGTTCCAATTAAAACATTTATTCAATCCTCATTTCATCCTTAGGTTAATACAACCTTACAGAACTTGAATTATGAGAAGAAAAGAGCCCATGAAAAATATAAAATATCTAAGTTATCAACAGATTATAATGAATTTGCAGATTTACGAAGGGAATGTAAAAATTTAACTAGAGACGGCTACATAAAATATATTAAACAGAAAGAAGCATTGATACGTACTAAACAAAACAAAAATTGGAATTTTGTAAATGATAATAGAAAAATAAACGGTCTTCCAAATAACATGTATTTGGAAAATGCCAATGCTAGTAGTAGCAAAGACATAGTTGATTTATTTGCTACGTTCTTTTCTAGTGCATGTTCGAAACATAAAGTTGATGGTTCAAGGTATCATACCTCGGATCAGTATCATAAAGAAACTAATTCCAATTTTAACCCATACAAGTTTGAGTCATAAAGTATTTACGAAGACATTCTCGATTTAAATCTCCAAAGCGGGCCGGGTCCCGATGGTTTGACCTCATTATTTCTAAGGAATTGTATATGCTCCTTATGTAAACCTCTTAGACTTCTTTCTAACTTATCCTTGTCCACAGGTACTTTTCCAGATTTATGGAAGCAAAGTTTTATGCTCCCAAAGTCCCAATATTTAAATCTGGTGACAGAAATGATGTTAAAAATTACAAAGGAATTACCTTGTGATCATATATACCAAAATTATGGATGCTATTTTAACAAAGCAATTAATATGGGAATTTAAAGGTATAATATGTCAAAATCAGCATGGCTATGTACCTAGAAGATCGATGGAAACAAACTTAATGACTTACCAAAAATATTTTTTTCAAGCCTTCGAACACAAAGCTTATGTTCATGCAATATTCACTGATTTCTTAAAAACATTTGACAGAGTTAATCATGATATATTGATTTATAAACTGAGAGCGTTGGGAATCGGAGGTAGTATTATTAAGTGACTGCACCGTTTCTTATCTTCCAGAAAACAATTTGTTAGGATATGAAACTTTATTTCCCAAGAAATTGCAGTTATTTCCGGGGTTGCACAGGGGTCACATAGTGGTCCATTATTGTTTACTTTATTCATTAACGACATATATAGTGTGTTCAAAAATTCATCAGTCTTGCTATTTGCTGATGATATAAACTTTTTTAGGCAAATAATATTTGTCGAAGATTCCGAACTATTACAAAGGGATATTGTTGCTTTGTATAGATTGTGATGAGTGATGTAGAGTGAGTGATGTAGATTAAATTATTTAAGTGTCAATATTGAGAAATGTTACGCTATGTCATTTCAAAGATCGAAAGTTATAGTCAACCCAATATACTTTTTGTTTGGTTACGAAACTCAACGAAGTATTTAAAATAAGAGATTTAGGACTAATTTCAGATCCGAAACTTTCAATGGATCTGCATATTGAATATATTAAAAACAAGAGTCTACAAATTGTTGGTTTCATTACGAGATTCTCACATAACTTTGAGTCCTCCACATTTAGACATCTTTACACATCTGTAGTACGTCCCAGTTTAGAATTTGCAAGCTGTGCATGGTCACCACAATATAGGAGACATATCAATTCCTTGGAAAGTGTGCAAATCAAATTTCTTAAAATAAAGAGGTTTAAGCTAGGAATGTATGTCTAACGAAATTTCAAAGGAAATGTGCGTGCTTATATAACTCTCCCAACTTTAGAGAGTAGAAGGAAGATAGTAAGCATATGCATGCTACATATTATTGCACTATTTTACACCAAGCATTGTGCATCCAATTATCTCCTTCAAGAACCAATAAGTAGAATGATGAACGTGTCAAACGACATAGCTGAGCATATAAATTTATTTAGCGATTCTTTACATAAATTAAAAATCAAACTTAAAAACATTTTCTATTAAAAATCAAATGAAATAATTTCTTAAAATTAATCTGAAATTTTAAAAATATAGCTAAAAGAACCAGGGAAATTTGTTGGCTCTAGAAATGATGATAAATTGCTTTATTATGTTTAATATGTGCTTTGAAATATGCAGTAATTTAATAAGCTTTGTAATCCGACTTGGTGTAATAAATAATTTTATTCTGCTGGATATAAATACTTTGATATTGCGATATTTTATACACGGTGTTATATTATTTAATTTTATTTTGTCAATTGTTAAATAATATAATCGGTTATAATAACTTGTTCAACAACATAAGCTGAAATGTGTCTCAAAAACAAAGTAATGCAACCATTAGCCCTTAACTCTTTATTTTATGTTGTCTTGAGTTTCGTAGCTTCTATTTTTAATTCAAAAGTTTTTGTTGGGCATTCAAAATTGACTGGGGACGAAATTCGAAGAGAGGAGGTCACTAACATTAGATTTATTTAAAATAATTGTGAAAAAAACGACATCATGTCAATAAAGGTTATTACTTACAGAATAATCTTACCTGATTTTCATTATTTCTATCCTTTACATGAGAAAAACTGTCATTTATTCTATGACTGTAAAGTACGTGAAAACTTGTAACAAATTCATTATATAATGGACTACCTTTGACAACAATACCATAAATAGGTTCCAGTCTACCCAAATCAATTTGTAAGAACTGATTTTCATCAGATATTGCTGGAGTCCAACTTCCACCTAATAAACCACATAATGTAATATTTAAATGAACCATTAAAATAATAATAAAATATATACCTGATGTTTCACTAACTTTACTGCTGATTCTGGAAAATTTTGCCGCAAAATTACTGTTTAATTCACTGCTAGCAGTAAATGCTTCATCAGGTAATGGTTGATCGCCTTGAATAAGGTCAATATATCTGCAATTTACATATCACCAATTAAAATTAAAATTATAAGTACATACAAGGTTTCAACAAATTATATGTGATAAGCTTAGTTGGTTTGACATTATGACAAGGTTCTTTTGAAATCAAAATGTTCTTAGCTCTTTTGTTAAATAAGAAAATACGGGATTTTTTAAAAATCTATTGTACCTAAGAAATGGAGACTATAAATAAAGATCTGACGGCAAAAATTTGGCTGTATAGAAAATTACATTACATCCCTTTAATCTTATCACGAGCAAAGGTTTGAATCTTCTGCTAAATCCGTGCAAGTCGTAGAGCCACCAAAGTTATCCATAAGGATTCCAGTAATTGAGAACCTCACTGCGCGGAGGACTATATCGAGATATCTTTCAATATCATTCAAAATTCAATATCGAGGTATCTTATGCTTTTGTGGGTATCTTTCAGTTGTGAGAAGAAATCAAAGTCAAAGACTCATTTCAAGAGAATATGAACTATGGAGAATATTTTGATATCTAAACGCCACGTACATAACAAAGTAGCCACACTTTTTGACGCGAATTGTTATTCCAGATTTAGGGCGAATTGTGCATGGGCGGGCGTTGTGCTCTAGAGCAGTGTTTGTTTTAACCTGAAACGCACCGCGAGTCAGATAAACGTATCATTTTCTAACGCATTTTTACAAAAAAAAATATATATAAAACATGTGAAAATTATATAAAATATGTGTTTATCAAAAGTATAACAAAACAAAAATGATCATGTCTCGTCTCTTATTTCGTAGGGGATGTTATTTTGAATCAAGTGTCACCACTAATTTACTTCCTAATGCACCGCGTTTGAAAAAGTACTAAGTTTAAATTAATTGACTTTTAATATTCAATGGAATTCTGGAGACAAAAATAGAGCAACAAAGTTATACAAAATAAACACTAAGCACTAAAGGCAAAAGTATAAAATCAATAGATTAATTAATAGAACAAAAATAAAGTCAGGACAGCAAAATTTAACTATGCTCAAGTTGAAATTTAAAAATCGAAACTTATGTTTAAATGCCGGAAGAGCTTTTGTTACGAAGTTAAAGACTTAAATGCAATGTAAAACAAATTTAAAAAATAAAATAATTATCATTTATATAAAATACAGAAATAAAATACCGTATATATGGACCGAGACATAGCAAGTAGTGTAGAAAATATTATTTTTTGGAAAATGTCTGTTTCTGTCAGTTGTAATTCATTATTTTGGATATCTACTATTTTGCATTTTTTATTATATTATTTACTATTTGAAAAAACAATAACATTTTTTAAGTATGTTAGATTTAAAAAGACCATCTAACATTTTATTTTATATCTTAATGGTGAATTCTTCAAGCCACATTTAGATTGTGATCCAAAGCATTCACCACTAAGTATTGTCAAGTACAGTTGGTCAATGATCAAAAAATGGAAATCGAAGTCTAAAAAAATCGAAAAGGTCTTTATTACTTGGAAAATGTGTAATTTTTTTCTACATACAAAAAAAAATGCAATAGTGAGGGGTTAAACTGTGCTATAGTCTTCAAGAAGTTGAAAACGCTCACTCAATTTCTTGAAATAATTATAGATATATCCAACTTTGGAGTACTTTAGCATTTTTCGCTTGATTATTTTATCAACCAAAAAATGATTGATACAAATCACATAAATAATTTGATTCGTTTTCAAATGCGGAAGAAGCATTTATGTATCTTGTTTGAGTTAACTGTCATTTTCTAAAACGGGTCACTTGTAAGTACTGACGGGTAACACCTCGTTTTAAGTTAAAAATGAGGAACTAACTCTTTTTTAGTTGTGAGGCCTCAAAAAAGATAACTCATATGAAGTGAGGAGAAATAGAAGACTCATTGAGTATTAACTAACGCATTTTCATAATGCTTACAACTATTGTTTTATTATAAATAGGTGACACGACAGCTCCACATCAAAGTAAAAAGGAAGTCCTCGTGGATACGTTGTGTACAAACATCATCATCCACGAGAAAATTGTAACAAATCGTGAATCGGTTCATATGAAAAAAAAATGAAAGTCTTCATTTTTGATAAAAGAGTAACTCCTCACAAATAATGAATCTCCTCAAATTTGAAAAAAGAGTAACTCCTTCTTTTCGTCATGATCAGGTCTTAAATGAAATATCTCATAAACAAGGAAGCCATCAATACACGACAGCCGCTACATGATACAACGCAAGTTCTCTCCCCCTCTCGACTGGCGCAGTGGCCACGCGTGCTATGTGTATCAAACGATGCTGTTACTTGTGTACGAGCATGATCATTAAAGAGTAAACTGTAAATATAATAAATCGATTTATAAGTTATTCTTCTTTTGAAAAAAAGAGTGACTTCTCTTTTGAAAAAAATTGAACTCCTCTTTTGCAAAAAAGAGGTACTGTGAACAAGGATAGTACTTTGAATTCCTTTAATGATTTGTATCGATCTGATCAATAATTTTTGTTTTCTTAAGTCATTGACATGACTTTCCGGGCAAACCCTGCATAGATAATTATTAATTATATTTCGCGGATCATTAAAATTTTCCAGCGGACCATTTGTTGAGAAACAGTGTTCTACAGAACAACAATAACAAGGTGCGAACTTAATCAAAATAGTACGGAGAATCCAGCGTGACACAATTTTCCACATGTAATCGTTTTAAAACATTGAGAATAATATCAAAGTTGAAAGACAATACTCATGAAGCTCATCCGTGGTCTATAGACAGAATGTCTTGCAATATTTCTACGTCCGATATATTTCATTGCTGCCACATACTTTACGATATTTACATGTATTACTGCCATATTCCTCTTGTACTTTGATCCATCACTATTCTTCTAGCTTTCTAAATTAAACGCATACATAATTTAGGAGATTATAGAATTCATTTCTGCTATTCAAAGATCTCACAACTATAAAAATTTCTACCGTTATATAAAAAAAAAACTTCTACCGTTATATATAAATAATGACAAAACATACTGGTTCTGTCCACTGTTTGGAAGAGAATTTGCGAGTTGCAACATTAAGCTGATAATATATATATTATTTAAATGGTAAATCCGACCAACTTGCCATCAATTGCAAATATTGGAATTTTTGCTAGCATAACCATATCTTAACGGTACAATGACAAATATACACGCTTTTTAGCTACTGTAGTAGACTCGAATGACTGAGACATGGAGTTATATAAACGATTAGTGTATCTGTAATAAATCCACTGTCATTTCTGTTTCAAATTTTGGGCGTTTTTTCTTAAACAGACTCCATTGTAGTAATTTGCAATCGAATTTTTCTCTTAGATTGTTTTCGGTGTAGTGTATTCGTTTATTGTTTATTAAAGTCTTGTGTCGTTTCTTTTTTGAGTGTTAGTCTGGATTAGAGTTTTTCATTTGTAGGCATTCAGTTTTTAGTTGTTGCATTCGAGATCAAACCAAGGTTTGTGGAAATGCTTTTTCTTCTTAATTGCTGATTTATGAATTATAATGTTAATGCGATTTACTAGAGTATTAATGTCTCCAGTGAAGGCAATTTCATTTATGTTTTTTTGCGGTTTTAAATTCCGAAAGTTTTCTCAGGTTTAGTTTTCTTGTACGGGGTATTTTTGTGATTTCTGTCAAATGTGATATTACGGCGACCAGGGTGACAATCTGATGCTTGCTTTTTCCACCTTTATTTCTTTTGCATGTTTAATGAGATTTGTGAATATAAGGTCTATTGTGCTGTTCTCGTTGCTGGATATATAAGTATAATCAAGTTTTTGATTCAATTGCGAAAAATTTCCGCTTTCTAGGAAGTTCACTAAACTCACACTTTTGGAACTATTATTATCAATTCGGCGATTAAAGTCACCAACAATGTTTCACTTATTTGTTCACATATATCATCAACTGCAAATTTAGGGTTATAATAGCAGTTTATGAAAATTGCAATTGTCGTTTCGATTATTATATAATTTTCTTGTTTTTTAATTAATTTTGGATCAATTGAGGGGTTAGTTGCTTCTAAGAGACCATCAGATCCTTTATTGTGCTTCTTTGCGTTGCCTACAAAAATAACATAACCTCTAACACATATTTCTTCACACAACATTGTTTCGGTCAGGAAGATGAAATCACTGTCTTTGAAAATGTTGACTTCTGGTGTTGTTTTATAAACATTTTGATATCCTTCAATATTCCAAAAGAGTAGGTGAAACTTTGTTGTCAGTCGGTTTTGACATTTACCACCGCGCTTGCCCCTATGAGTTTTACGCCGTTTTTTTTTTTATATATTTTGCGTTTATGAGAATTTGTGTCATTTTTTCTTCTAATTTGTTTAATTTAGAACGTAGATTTAAATTATTTAATGATATTTTACTATATCGATAACATTTGCTGGCAGCCATCTTGGCGCACGTGTACTCATATCCAAAAGTAATCAAGAACATTAAGAAAAATTAAAGAGAAAACAATTATTTTAAATTAAATGTACCACAAAAGGGAGGGAAGATACTTAATTAACTTCTGAGTTCAATCATGAGCCAATATGAAAACAATCAGTAGGCCTTTTGGTATTCATTACATTGATATGATTCGAGATCATTATACTCTCCCACACAAATCTTATTTTTAAATTCCTTTTCTGTCCTATTTTAAAATTTACTTTATTAGCTTAATAAATATTGATAAAACGCACAAAATTACCTTTCAGGAGTACATTCTTTTGGAGGTGTAACGACCATTGGTATACTCAAAGTAGGTTTCAGGTAAAATGTAACAGTTTTATCGACGTTTTCCGAAACATTTTTGGTGACTATAACTTCCTTTATGGATTCCTCTTCACAAGCGCTTTTATCACACGCATAATAATTATCGATGCATTGGCATATCATACACTCCGATTCTTGATGGACAGTACCAGCCTAAAAACCAAAATTTTCATTTAAATCTCACTTAAATCAGAAATGACACCATGCTCTTATTATAAAAAGGCAAAGTAGTGTAAATATGTTATTTAATTCAAAATCACCATTGATATCTTGATTAATTATGAGATCTGAATATGAGTAATGCGATCTCTTATAAACTAAATGCCGATCGCGCCAATCACAAAACGTTGTTGGTCTAGTCACAGCTAGGAAGTTACTCAGACCTTTAAAAATTGTTTCAACCGAAATACTTTAGTGTATAAAAAGTAACTCTGTTTTATTTTTGGTGACACTTATTTTCAGGGGCGTAACAACGTAGCCAGGGGCCTGTGTGCGATAATTTTGCTGGGCTCGGAATGAAATAAAATGATTAAAATATTGTTTCTATCAACATTATGATACGTGGTATTGATAATTATATTAATTCATTAATTTTTAGTACAAAAAAAGAAACTGTTATGCTCATAAGTATTTAAGTATTCTGTAACATAGAAAAGTCTGCAACACTCCAAGCACAAATCCAAAACAATGTGTAATAAGAATAATAATTCATACACCTACAAGTAACAAAACTGAAACAAAATATTCTCTAAATTAATATGACAAAAATAAAATAAAATAATGGAAATACCAAAACAAAAAAAAAGACATCTCAAACATTTATATATGGCTAATAAAATCTTTTTTCCTGGCTTTTGAATGTGCAAAATCTGAAATAACATAAGCAATGTCTACTTTTTGAGCTTCCTCATTTTCTATAGAAATAATAAAAATATTGTTTTGTTTTGTGGCTCCGCTCCCGGAATAATCTTTTAATAAATGTGGTTTCAGTTTCTTTCTATGAGAATATTGTTCCGGGTCCCTTTTGAGGCTGGACCCGTGTGCTTCGTACACATGGCACACCGGTAGTTAAGCCATTGCTTATTTTCTCATTGTTTGGATATTTTCTTACGTATTGGTATTGGTACAAGTAAATAAATGTAAAATTTTCTATGGGAATATGTATAATTATTGGTTATTGAGATTTCTCCAAATTTCTAAAAGTTACTACATATGTTCGCTTTTATAAAGTTCCATTTATCCTTCACCCTAACACACTGAAGATGGTCGTCATATCTACCCGACCGTACCACCCAAATGAAAATTGGAGACACGCTCTCTAGATCCATACATCTTCAAGCTGGCGTACCACAAGGGTCTGTCCTTGCTCCTCTTTTGTACATCATGTACTGCTATGATCTTCCTCCCCCAACCATTCCACATACCCATAGTGCTTCGTATGCTGATGAGCTTACTGGGCATGCTCCCTAAAAGCGGAAACTGCAAACCGTCATCTGCAGTTATCTTTAGACAATTTTTCGAAATGGGCGCAAAAATGGCGCATCACCCCTAATTCGAGCAAAACTCAAGCCATCTTCATTCAGCATCCCAATCATGTCAAAAAGAAACATCAAAACCTCGCCCACATCAAACTCCGACTCTGGAACGAACCCATTTCGTTAAAAGACGAAATCTGTTGTCTAGGTGTCTGGTTTAATAGAACTTTTAACTGGAATTCTGATCTAAACTGCAGCCTTTCCAGGGTACGCAAATACGTTAACCTGATCTCCACACTTAGAGGACGTTTTAGAGGCTGTAATGCAAAAACTCTGCATCACACTTACAAACCAACATTAGGTCACTGATAGATTATAGAGCTGTTCTATATTCTACACTTTCTAATGCGCAAGCGCACAAACTTGCTACCTGGGAACGAAGAATACTTCGAAAAATTCACAGGTTACACTTCCAATTTCCGAGTGCCCTACTATATGAATACTGCTCTGC
>WYDF02048613.1:0-12180 GCA_009867245.2 Adranes taylori | reverse complement strand
CGCCCTGCACCACAGAAACATCCTCCATAGAGTCACCACACGTCGGCCACGACGTTGGACGAAGAAGAAGAAGAACGAAGTTTATTTGAGTGTTTTATCAACAACGGTCCCAAACATAACTAATATTTGAAATGTGAGCGTGAAAACGTCGTTTTCTAATTAAGATCTTTTAATAGTTTAAACTCAGTTCTATATGCACAAGGTAAATAACTGTAAGAGAGTAAATGTTAGCCTGTCTTTAGCACAAATTTTCTGGAAACGTGCTGGTTAAAATCAAAACCAAATTTCGGAAAAGTGATTAAGTACACTTTGAGTGAGTTTTGCCGCTGTTACACAAATACACAGTTTAAATACTAGTTCTTTGTCATGCTTCTCAATCAAAGTCAGCAATTTGATTGATAATCATAGATCCTATATGAAAGAAAGATAACTTCCTATAAAATTTCCTATAAAGTAGTTCAATTTCTAGTGTTTCAGTTATGAAACTTAGTGGCGCCCATAAAATATAAAATTTCTATAGTTATTACATGAATTTTCTTCATCGCAAGAAACAAAAATAACACAGTTGTATTTGACGGCTCGAAATAATATAGAGCCTTATATGTTTTCGTTTTCTTCGAGTGGAAAAAGCAGAAAAAATATGTCCATTTCAAGATTTATTTACAATAAAGAGGAGGAAATTCAATGAAACTTTATTTATTATTGTCGCTTTCCTTCCTGTTGTGTTGTTTTGATTTATTTAAGTTTGTAAACAGTTTTACAACTTCCGATATCATATGTTAGTATAAAATATTTCTGTAATAGTTATATACAAAGAAGACCTAAGGATGCATTTTTTGTAACTATAAGTCATCTTATGCAGTTTCGTACTCGTAAAAGTAATTAACACAGGGCAATTGTTATATATTTTATAATAATTATTGATTACTATTAAATATATATCAAATGCTGTATGTGTTCATCAAAGAACGTTTTTTTATCGATAAATGTGTTTGGACGGTAATAGGACAATATGGCCTAGGCACAAGCAATGTAAGACGAGAACGTCTGATTCAATTCTGTGTTGAACTAAAGGCTAGTAACTTTACACTTTTGCGGCTTATAATTAGATCGTAGTCTAACTACTTGGAGCACTGCAAGATGGACGTGAGGTTAGTTAAAACGCACACTAGTAAATCTAAACCGATAATAGCGATTTATTCAACCATAATAATAATAAACTCTTAACAGATAAAACTCAAATAAGGTATAATAGTTCAGTGTTTTATATGATTTTAGTAAAAATAAAGATTCCACTATATAGTACTTCATAGTGCATTCTCTTTGATGCTTAATTCGTTATGGCAATATATACATATTCAAATGGTCATTTACTCGACCTTAAATTATCACCTACCGTAGCGGTCCTATCGTGTAATCTCTCCAAAGCCGCCTTTTCCAAAATTTTATCTGCTGGACGTCGATCGCTCAAGTGTGTACTCTGTGAACATCCTATATAGTGCTATTTAAAAGCAGCATCAAGTTTATTAATACATATGTCTCCCCGTTTTATTCGCTTCTGGAGATTAGTACCTGGACCGCAATATTGGTATGTTGATAACAGTGCATAACAGTGAACCGCCTTGCAAGATTGTAGGTACCACAAGCAGAACACTGGATAAGCCCAGTATGCTTTCCTATCCATGTTACTTAGCGTCAAATTTTTAATCTATGTGGTTGACCCAAGCCTTTAACCTATCACGCTCGCCTGTGTCCGTAAGCTAGAGATATGTCATGTACTATATTTTTTGCTTTCTGTGTCCGTCCGCCCCCAGCAATATCGCCACGGACCAGCAAAGGCGGCTTTGGAGAGATTACTCGATAGGAGCAGTGACACAATAATCCGAAGATGCTTAAATAGATAGATGATTCTGCTTGTGTATGCCTGGTTTGATGACTTTTATGAGTAACTATGATGTAATGAGGAGAATGGCAGCCCACCCTAAGCTGTAACATGCACTCTGTTTTGATACATATTGTGTTACAACGCATATGGCTTCGATAGCATACTTTACCTCATGTTTTGATTTATTGGTATACTCTCACATGTATGATATTAACGAACTAAATTGTTTATAAATTTAAGATAGATTGCTAATTTGTTTGAATACGCAATTCTACTATCTAAAATATCTTTTGATAAAAATTAAAAAT
Source organism: Adranes taylori (assembly GCA_009867245.2). Lineage (NCBI taxonomy): Eukaryota > Metazoa > Arthropoda > Insecta > Coleoptera > Staphylinidae > Adranes > Adranes taylori. The sequence continues at coordinate 9,987 of WYDF02048613.1, read as the reverse complement.
TGATAACTTTTTAAATTAGATGAAATCTCAAAAATTGTAAATTAAACTATATTTCATCTTATGTCTTCTGTGCTTGATCCTGCTGAATAGAGAAAGTAGCTTTATTTACTTGGTATGCAGGATAAGCACATCTAATAACTTCAATATTATTTTATGTTACATATACTATAACTTTTGCAGGCTAATTTTAGTCCTGGACACTTAATAGTTTTTTGCAAGATATTAGAGAGCATCCAGATCGTAATCCAGATGATCCAAATAACTCAACGCTTACTATTTTTCATTACTAAAAATGTTATAAAACTTTAAGCGAAAGTACCGTGGAGTATGAGGATCTCTTTCTCGCGGTACCTCCTTTGTTCACTGCTTAACGCTGTATTTTGCTTGAAATAAATTATAGGTTCAAAAATATTTAATATTTTTTCCTTGTTCATACTTGAACAGTGTTGATAATAGATTCACCATAGAAAACTGAAAGTTCCAACAACTAAAGGCAGAGCTCTATACATGGACAGCTCCTAATGGGATACACATAAACCAAATCGACTTTACTCTCGTTAGAACAAGATGGCATACTTCACAGAAATCAGCCAAAACAAAACCAGGTGTAGACTATCGTTTAATCATCAGTTACTTATGTTCACGCATGTGCCAAACTTAAAGCGCCAAAACGAACAACTGTAAGAAGGCTATCAACTGTAAGCAACCCATTAGCTTTAACAGAAAAACTAGACATCTCTATTCAGAGTGAACATACAGATACTGAACACCTTTCTGTGAAACCTCTATGCCAGAAATTTAAGGCTCTGACTCAGCAGGCGACCGCCACGCAAACGACGAAAACTTCAGCTAAGCAAAGATGGATCTCCGAAAACACTCTGTCATTAGTTGATAACAGACGCCAATTAAAGGCAAGAGGACTCAACGATTCAGAAATATGTGGGAGGTATGCCGAAATCTCAGCGACTATTCAAAAAGAGAATACCGCCAAAACAAGAACAACTATCTTAATAAAGGTCTGTTCAGAGATTGAAGATCACGTCCAAACTGGCGAAACAAGTGATGTCTTTAAGTCTGTAGGGAATACAGCGGAAATCTATCAAGTGATCATTCTTATTCACCGGAATATGTTGACACTACTGGCGGCGAGCCGGTCATTTTGCGCTCTGAAATTGAGACTGCAGTTCAACGGCTTGGATTACAAAAGTCACATGGTATTGAATCAATTATTGCTGAGCACATAATGGCGATGTGACATCATGGTCTTGTTATTTTGCATTGACTGTGTGCGGCAATATGGGACAGTGGCGAATGGCCCCTGACTGACAAACGTCGGTCATCATACAGTGCTAATTTTCGTTGATAGCTCTCAGTTCACACGTGAGCAAGGTCATGCCTTATGTGCTACAGAATTTTCTCTCGTGCATTGTCATAACTTAAATTTTCTTTTCTTTTAGCACCTTGTTTTTTTATATACATCTATATCTTCATAGGTACATATATGTGACTGGATACAATTAATCATTTTTTTTGCTATAAATGTTTATAAGAATATTCTTTTAGTCACATTAAAAGATATGGGTAGATATTTTTACGAAGATAGTATATAACTGTTTTTATCTTTTGATGTATTATTTAGAAATATCTGAATTTTCAACTAAACATAAACTAACGGACAGCATGAGAAAGCATTTACATAAAAGGAATATTCTAACGAACTTTCAAACATAGCTATTCCAATAAAGACCCTTTAGAACTTTATAAATTATTCGGATTCTTTGAACAGTTGTGACAAGTGACAAATTTACATAAAGTGCAGAATATTTTGAGATAAAATATTTTACTTTCATAATATGCGTAACAATGATCTTTCGATCTATTTTCATAAAGGAAATATTATTATACTAAATACGAGGGCGGTTTGACGGAAATCTAGCCTAAGTAAGAAACCGTACGATTTTTGTTTTCTTTATCATTCATTTTTAACATACTCTCTATTCGAGTCATGGTCAGGAAAAAATATCATATACATTTGAAATTATAAAACTGGATGCTCCCTGATATTTCTCTTTAGATCTATGACCTTTAGATCTAATCTTTAGATCTATGACATAATTTTGTATGCTTAATACTTTTAAAGAAATCAGAATGGCTAGATTTTTTAGAACGATGCAATTAAGTAAGCAGTTAGTTTGCTAGACAAACTAGTTGGTAATAAAGAGGCAGGCGCCTACGAGTAGTTTTACCATAAATAAGTTTTACGATGACAATATAGAGATAGTCTGTCTATTGGATTTAATTCAATCTTAAACAAAAGTTTTTACACACATCTCGGACTAGGAACCTGTGCAACAAGCGTAGTCAGTGGGATGACGCCGTTATCAGTACATGTAGATAAATATAGATCTGATGGCGAATCAACCAATAGTTAGTGCAAGCGTATCGTATTATACTGCGTAAGTATGAGTGAAGTATGCTGATCTGATAGGATATGTATCCATTATGGCCAAAAGTAATTTGTAGAGTAGGGTCATAGGTAATTAAGTGAGAATACACTAAATTATAGCAATTTACTAGTAACTGGTGAAAGATATTAATTGTAATGTTGGTAGGAAATTAGCTGGTCAAAGAAATGAATAAAAATCATACAGCATTCATTGGAGTGAACAGTCGGTGATTTGAAAGTGTAAGGCGAATCCATTTCACTCAGTGATTTGAAATTGAAATGATAAATTAAATTAAATTATAATTATTATGTATCGGATGTATCGGAAGTATAATTAAATATGTATCGGAAGTAGTTATGGTGTATAGTAGTGTACAATAATTAAATATTATTTCAAGTTTGAATTATTGGAATAAAATAAATAAAATTGATTAGGCAAAAAGTTTATTTATTGAGATAAATTAAAATAATTTGAAATGAGTTAATGAGGTAACAATGGTAACAATGGTAAGATCTAGGTCATAGATCTAAATTAAGTTTGAGATGGTAGGAACGACAAAAACTGTGAGTAAAATAATTTTCTAAATAATTTCGAAATCTATGGGATGAGGATTGAACGAGATATATTTTTAAGCTCTTAAATGTTGCAACTAGAGTGCTTATAGAATATATAAACTTTTTTTTTTATTAAAATCCTGCACGAACATTTATAATATATTAATTTAATTTTAATTGAAATACATGTCTATTATATCCACAACTTTTTGTGTGCTCGAGGCATTTTTTTCTATCAAATGGATGATAACTTTTCTTTTTATTCGATGATAATTTTGTTAATTTACAATTTTGTCGGATTCATGTGTGCATTAGTGGTTCAGCAGACCATATTTTGCATAAACAATGTGGATAAATCTCAACAAAAATCCCCGGTCTGGGCGCATATAATCAGAATAAATTTAATGGTCGGATGCCGCAAGCTTTTGTAATGCAGTTTTATCTCATCAAAATAAGATGAGAGAATGAGTGAATAGGGAGCCAGTGACACTTAATCAGTCTGACAAATGATTAATAATAGTTTTAACAACGAAATAACATAGTCCCTATGTTTGACCTATATAAATTGCTGATAAGTTTTAAGTTCCAGAATGAGCATCAAGAACTACTTTATTTTATATTAGTTTTGTATTAAATATTTAAGTATTAACTCTCTTGTGAAACGTGTAAGTTTGTATTATAACCTTCGAATTTTACCACGTACACATAGTTCATTTGAAAAACGGAATAAGAATTGAAAACATATCTTATGCCGATCGTGGCACTTAGAAACATGTTTCTTTTACTCATAGTGTAGAAAAGGGGACTCGAAAATATTGCCACGTACCGAAAATGTAGTTAAATATAATTGGGATGCAAGCAGGTTAGTTTAGTCTATAAATTATGTTCCAAAAAATTTAAAGTGCAGTAACGATCTATTACATTTGAGAAAAATGTAGTCATTCTTAGAAACCGATGACAGGCCTTCAACAGGAAGCGGCTGCATTCCATTCTAAGATCTTGGCTGGAATTCTTGACCCCGTTTAGGCTGACATTCTTAGCTAGGCTATAAAGGGACATTTTGGGAGCTTGCATAAATTATTCAATATTAGGTGCGCATACAATTAGTATCATAGTAGTAAGCGATTCTTAAAAGTTCGAATTAAAATGATTTACATAGAGTCAGTGAATTATGGCATCATAGTGTGATAGACGCATATAAGATTTTCTCTTTATTCATTTCAATATTTTGTGCAAGGGCTGATCAAAAAAATTAGTTCATTTGAAATAACTAACTATTATTAATTGACAAACGCTAATTTGCAGGATCTTTTGGGAGTCGTTTCGTTGACATTCACGTAGACTCGGTTAGCTCAACGCTGCTCTTCCAACATTCTCTGACGGCGGCCTCCTCTTTTCCTCATCGAAGGCATGGTTAGTAGGCAAGGGGGGAGTTAAACAAATGTAGAAGTGAGAAAAAGATGTGAAAAATGAATGACAAGAAAATCGAAAGCGCCTGCAGATGTGTTGTGGAATACTTAGCTTTTGAAGTGTAGATGGTTGATGATAGTTTATATTCTAATTCTTTTTGACAATACTTTGTACAGCTTAACTTATTCTTAACTGTTACGCTACTATGAGCAAATCGTACTTAAGTATGTGAATATGGTCGCTGTGCAAAAGGCAGTTCTATTCATTAGTTGTAAATTATGCCCACAAAATGTGCGAATTAGCTTGCTTAGTAGTACAGTGTACGACTTTCAACTTGATGATGTTAGGTTGCGTGGTCTTATTATATCGAATTCTGAGCGTACATACATTTTTTATGTACTGAATTGGTGGTGGTAACTTTACACAAACAAACTCAAAATAACAACGGTTTTTCAAAGTAAATAAGAAAGTTCGTTAAGGCAATAAAAATTGTCGGCTGGAAATAACGAACACAAAGTTCCTTTAAGCTATTAAAAAAGACGGTTGTAAGATAAGGAAATCTCTTTTCAAAACTCGCGACTGGAATATACATACACATTAAATTTTATTTTGATCAGCAAATATGTAAGTATTTAAAAAACTTGCGACGACTTATTCAGATTAAGGGTTATTAATGCATTAATGTCATTTCGAATTATTTGGACATCAAGGTCGGTTTTTGATTTAATATGTGACCATCCATTTCGCAAATCTGCAAGTGTTTATATATTTCCAACATCCCTTTATATAGCCCGAAGAAATCGCAAAGTAAAGTCGCCCGATAGACTTTATCCGTATTAAATTAACATAATATCTAGTGCTGACAAATTTTGTAGAATTAATTATCGTTTAATTATCGAATTGCAAATTTAAGAAAATTGAAAAAAATATCCCACTGAAAATTATATCAGTAATACCAATACTTGCAAACCGTTCCTAGTAAAGCAAGAGGAGGTGTTCCAAAATCGCTATAAACAAAAAACCTTCCATGGAGCGCTATTTTTTCGATATTTTGGAACAGGTATTGAGTTTTACAACTGTCATTTGAAAAAGCAGTATGGCGCATGACAGGGCATTTCCGGTTGTCAAAAAATTTGGGGGGAAAAATTTACTAGATATATCACTAGGCGCGAAATTTGAAGAATTCGTCCGGCATATTGCGACAGCTCTCAAACTCAATACCTGTTCCAAAATACCTAAAAAATAGCGCTCCAGGGAACGGTTACCGTTTTAGATCGATTTTGGAAAACCTCTGCGAGGGCGTGAGGGTGTTTTACTAGGAACGGTTCGCAACTACTAATACCATCAGTATCACTTAACTGGTCTCCTCCTAATGGCTCATCTATCAAACAGAGCACTGGTTAGATAGCACCAAATGGGCTTCTTGACACCTTTGAGCCCCGGAAGGAAAAGAAAGCCTTCCAGAACTTAGCAGTCAGTCAATCGTACCAAATGAAAATTATCGTTTCGCCCTCTTGCGGCCTAGTCGCAATCTGTAAGATTGTGTTCCATAATAAATTCATCACATTAAGCTGGAAAATATCACAGCAGAACATTTCCTAATAAAATCACGAATTCATTAGAATAATTAATAAATCAAATTCACTCCGAGATAGTTCCTATCTAGCCGCAAGGCACCACGCACGACCAACGTAGTTCACATTATGTGAGTGTCCACATCGATTCGGATCAAATCACGTTTGTCAATGTTTTCCTAGCCTTACAATTTCTTGTTTATCTATCTTTTAATTTCACACAAATATGCCAGAAATCAGTCTTAATGCATGCCACCGTTCTAGATGCTATGCACAAAATGCTACGTATCAACGATGTACCAGCCCAAAATAAATAGCAACTAACAAGCTCCAAATCTCCAAAATTTAACGTATAGACCAATGAGATAACTCTAACGGCAATGGGAAATTAAGTAATTGCCAAGATTCAACGCATTACAGGAAAGTATAATCACACTCTACTATAAGAAGTATAATTTTTAGAATAACAACTTCAAGTAAAAACGACATTAAACCCGACAACAATTAATCATTTCCAACCCCTTAGAGGATACAAATAATTGACAGGCACGATTTAATTGAATACTATCGTTGACTAGAACACAGCAAATACTAATTGAAATGACTCAACCAAATACAAGCCAAAGAAACAGTTTTAACATATTTTTTACTCGCAGCGAGAACACTGGATGCACTACAAATAACAAGTAAACTAGTCCAAGATAAACTTAAATCACAATGTTCAATTGCTATAACCATATTCATTATAATTATATTTCTACAAACATTCCTTAAGATAATAGTAACCATCATTATATAAAGTTAATATTACATATCTGTACAAAACAAAACCAAAACCGTTCTGTATGCGATAATACTAATAGACAGTTTTCATAACATCACGGTCGGTCACCGTGAATGTTACAAGGTGTTCGGTGTTTAAAATTGAATGATCGTTCTTGATGTTTAGGTGTTCTTTGAATTTATTAATCAACCATTATGTGAAGTATACATTAATGATGACAAAATGAAACTAACGGTGTTATTGGTAATTGCAGGATATTACCAATGTCTTAAACAGTACGAATAGGGAAGTCATATCTGCTGATGAAACAATTTGGTTTGACGTACTGAACGACTTTGATAGTGTTTATTCAATAAATGATTTTAAAATATTAATGAATATTATTGAAATATTAATGAATAATATTAATGAAATGATTTTATAATTTTAATTCAATAAATGATTTTATAATATTAATGAAGTATTTGTAATATTATGAAGTAGTAAACCACAGGAAAACTTAAGGGTGAAGTTCTCCTAAAACCAAGATTGTTCAGAATGTAATTTTGAAAGTGAAATTATACCTATTGTAACTGATGAATTACCTGAGTAATGTACTTCTGCACCAAACTGCTCCTTTGGTCCCTTTAATACTCTAGAAACCTATGAATTATAATCTTCGTCATAATTATCAGAAAGCATCCTTATTATTTAACACTAATTTGGCATTAGACATAACAGATGATCTTACTACGGACAACATGCTTCCGAATAGTTACACTAATGCAATTTAGACTAGTGATACTTTCACACAAAATGAATCAATTAGAAATATCAAAATTAAACAAAATATTAAATTATTGAATGGAAATATATTAAATAGTTCTCTTTCACATAATATTATTAAATATACTAATCTAAATTATAACATCAAATCAATTTTTAATAACTACCAACCACCATGTCAAAGTCTTATAGAAATAAATACATTCAGTCTAGATCACGGTCAGATTACAAAATATTTTTTTTTAATATAATCCATGTCAGCTACGTAACAAACACATTAAACCCATTATCGCATTAAAACGCATTATGACCAATTGTTTATGTTCTAAAATCGTTTTATTATGCCCATTTAAATTAATATAAAATTGAAATTGAAATGATTAAAATTCAGATGTAACTTTTAAACTTTTATTCATATAATATAATGCATAACACACAAGATGTGTGTTTTCTCTAACCCTTAATTACTCGCGTTATTCTAATTTTGATCTGTATATAATTGTTAAATTTCTTTAATAAAGATGAAGTTGTTTTTCTGATTTATATTTAGCCACTACGGTGCTTTGTTTATCTCGCAATATTCCCGAAAGTTTGACTAGAGCATGCGCGGTATTATTCTTTTATTTTCTTTGAATATTTAATTATTTAAATTAAATTACTAATTATTTTATCTTATAAACTAAATAATTTTCTTTAACAATTTGTGTAACTACGGTTATCAAACAAAAACATTCTCTCACAAGGGCCACAGCTGAAGTAGATACAAAGTTTTACGACAACTGTGTAATTCTAATCAACTGTGAAGTGTTTAACAATTAATAAAATAAGTTCAAATTCATAAATATTTAAAGCTATTATATTTTCGTTTAAATAATTTTTTTATAAACCCACCATTCGACCACCAAAATATAATTATATACTCAATTTAAGGACGTCTTTATATTTTCCCAAACGATTTAAAGATTTTTCCTTATTATATTTTAATGCGACAGATTTATACCAAATTGACATATCCAAAATTTAAGTGAAAAATTGTGACATTGAGTTGCCTTTTTAAGAAAAAAGATTTATCTCGAAGACATATATTAAGAAGCGTTTATCGAATATATCGAGGCAAGTACAAATAGGCTCTCTTTGCAATTTATTTAAGTAATATAAATTGCTATGCTATCCACAAATCACATTGTCAGCTGCTTAGACAATAAAAGAATATTGGGCCATTCAAAACGAATATGCTATTTAAAATTTCATTCTGAATGCTAATATATACTAACGCGACTATTCATTTATTTCTTTATTTATTCCTCGAAACAAAATTTTTAAGGTAATCAAAACTTATTTGTCACAAACTTCAGCACCGTAGGCAAATAGGGGGCCTGCGGAATTCATGGGTTGCTAAATTTGTACATAGGCGAATCAAAAATTCAATGCAATCTGACGGACAAAATGGTCCGGGCCGTAGGGAAATATGGGGACTAAGGGATTCATGGATAGGCGATTTATGGGGTACACTAGTCTGTAATTACTAAATAAATATTACACAAGTAGTAAATAATGAATAATGTAAATAGTTTCATTTTTAATTTAAATACTAAAATATGATAAAACCTTCACTCGTGTGGGTGGCACATGGCAAACTAGTTACTACTCAAAGAAAAAAAATATAATTTATATGATTTTTTACTTTTACTTAATTTATATACACGTCGTTAATTATAAAACACTGTACAGTTTATTGCTTCACGAATAAAAACAATTAATGCCAAGTATATATATTTATATTAAATTGCACTTTTTCTTTAGACCAGCTTATACGAATAGGAAAGGAAAAGTTTTATCTCACGCTTGCAAAAGAGAATAATTGTTTGTGGTAAGAACAAAGAACAAGAAGAGAAATAGAGATAGGAAACAAGAATGTCTCTCAGCTCGAATTCATGTGGATCGCATGAAACATTATGCACATTTAACACTAAGCCAATTGACACCACCAAATGGTGTGATTAAATGTATACAGTTAGGGAGTAAATGCCAGAACAGGAATAACGGAATAATTTGTCACTTCAAAATACAATTTTAAAATTTCCATTTATATGTGAATGAATTTTTATTAACTACTTAGTTTAGTATTATGACTTAAAATTAATATTTACAAACATTATTAATTTTATTATGTGTTCCATTATGTAATATACTAGCGAACCCGGCAAACCATTTGCACCCCACCTGGTCCCCATATTTGGTTGCGGCGCCGACAGCTCCGCAGCCCGTATTGCCGCGCCCAGCGACATGGCCGAATTGCCGCGGCCAACGGCATGGCCTGATTGCCGCGGCTTTGCCGCGACCAACGACATGGTTCAGTTGCCGCCACTTTGCCATTAATTAAATAAAATGTTCTTGTCCAGTTGTATACAATATCAAATGAAAATCATCGGTAGTTGGACATCAGGTTTTAT
>WYDF02048602.1:0-12181 GCA_009867245.2 Adranes taylori | reverse complement strand
TATATTAAATTGTTCAATAATAAGTATAAAAGTTAATAATAGAATAAGTATTTATAAAGTTCATTCCCAAAATAAAAATTTTTGTAAAAGGTGGTTTACACTTTTTTTTTGCTTTTAAAAGTTAAATTGTTGTAATGAACAAAAATATTATTAAAATGGTTATTATCATAACATTTTATAATAAACTTATGTATGAAGCTTTATTAGTTAAAGTGAATAAGTTTTAAGACATCTACTTAAGTTGTTTTTACAATTTAAATAAGAATTAACTTATTTTAACTTTACTAAACATAATGAAGTACGTTGGCTCAGTGAACGCAAAGTTCAAGATTTGTAAATTTAATTGAAGAAATAAAAAATTATCTCAATACCAAAAAACAAAATTTTGTTGAACTAACGAACCTTGGTGGACGGACATGCTGGCTGGTGGATTTGGGCTTCATCACAGACATAATGGAAAAATTGAATTATTTAAACTTGGAGGAGCTGCAGGGAAAAGGCAAACATTTAGCTGAAATGATAGGGTCTGTAAACTCGTCTAAAGCTAAACTGGTTTTGTGGAGATCACATCTGCAGAAGAAGTCACTCGTGCATTTCCCAAATATGGAAAAAATGATAGGCGACGGTAACACTGACTTGTCATCATTTGTTATCAACCTTCAATTACTTCAAGACCAGTTTGAAAATCGATTTCAATAGTTTAATATCATCGAGCCAATGGTCACCTTTTTTATCAATCCTTTTACTTGCCAAGTAAAAGTAACCGAAATAGCTACATATATTGCAGAGCTTATTCAAGTAAATTGTAGTTAGAAATTTTGGACCTTCAGAACGACATTGCCCTAAAATCCAATGTATCAGATGAGAAGTTGTAGAATATAGTTGACAGAAACTAATTTTCATTCTTGAAAAGGGCAGCATACAAAATAAAATCGTGTGTCGGTTTCACATACTTGTGTGAATCATTGTTTTAGACAACAAATATCATAAAATCAAAGTACAGATCTCAACTTACAGATGAACATCTTGATGATTGCTTAAGAGCAGGAATATCATCATACTCTCCTAATTACGAAGCAATTGCCAATGAAATGCAATGCCAACGATCACATTGACTTTGAGATTTATATTTTTTTTATAAAGAATTTTTATACTGTTATTTACTACTTATTTATTTTACATAAAAATATTAACAATAATTTTCATATTTTATAATTATATTTTTGGAATTAAATATATTTATTGTGCATTATGTTCATTATTATCCAACTGTAAATTTATCTTAAAAAAATAAATGGTGCCCGCCGCCCGACCGGCACTCTAGAATGTGCTCTTGGGTGCAAAAAGGTTGGAGACCCCTGCCCTACATGTTGTTATACATTTTGATAGCTTTGTGTTTTTCTTTAAAATAATATCTAAAATGAGAATCGTAACTTTAATTATCGCGTCTAATATTATTCTTTAGGAATTCTCTATAGGTTTTCATCTCAACCATAAATTATACATAATAAGACGCGTAGTAGGTAAATAGTAAAAAATGCAAGAGGTCAAACGTTTTATTATATTTCACATAAAGTAAAGGTTGATTTGTTAAGTAAGCTAATGAATCAAATTTAAATCGCCATCTTATTCAAAACTTACAAAATACTGTTTGAATCCCTCCCTAAATTTTAATTTAGACCCACCACTGACTACAACCTTTATTAAATTGCAGAAGCATCGTCCTACAGATCTCATAAAACGTATAATCTTTTATCCTATAACTGTTCCTTATATATGTGATAGTGTTTAGGAATTACTTGTCATTGGTATTATGTTAAAAAGAATTACAAGAGCTATCAAAGTTACTTGAAGGTTTAAAAAAAATATTGCTCAAAATCGGTTCAGTATTTTCAGTTGTTCATCTTGGCAAAATTGAGATCGCTTTCGGTACAAGAAACTTTTAAAAATACATAAATGAAGTGATTCTTCAGTGTTATAAATGAAATTTTATGTTTTCGCTAACTCAATTTAAAAATTTAAAGTTATCCTATGTGTATCACATCAGTAGAATCTAGTTAGTTTGCTTAGGTTAGATCACGTGGATTTCCTTTTGTGGTTTCGAAGAATCTTTACACAGAACCCAGCAGTAAACCGCAACCATTGATATATTTCTTCATCGTTGCTCATTTCCAGTTCCCGAAAATCTTCGCGGAATTTGATATCGTTGTATCTAAAAAATTTGAATATTATTAACGTTATATCCATAGTTTAGAATATACGTTTCGAAATTTTGGAGTTATAAATATTGTTTTATTTCTTTTTTTTAACTTGCTCTGTGAAAGTTCTTTGACAGTAAGTATGGAATATTTAGCGGCAACATTTTTGCTTGTTATGAGCGTCACACGTTTATCAATTTACTAAGGTTCTTTTAAATGTTTATTTCTGTTTTTCGTGACGAAGAATTCTTCTCTATATTCGTCAATAATTTGAAAATTTGTTTTCAAAGATCTTTCTGGATGAGTGTCTTTTGTTATCTACCTACATTACTTAAGTGAATGAAGCTCCTCTAATTCGAAAGACAAAATGTATAAAAGCGGTGACTGATTCGCAACATGGTGTGCTAATTAAGTACTGCCAACTACTTTTAAATTACGACAGGTAATGAGGCTATTTTGAGTTTACAGCTTATATAGAAAATAATTATCATAACTAATACTGCGGCAAATCTATCTTTAGCGTTTGACTGTGTACGAGGTTGCTAATCATGTAGTATTTATTCAAACATAGCAAAAGTGGTTTGTTGGTACTTAGTTATTTATAGAACAGACTGTATAGTTCGTATATCTTATCAAACATACAAAGTTCTTCTTCTTATTCTTATTAAAGATTTGACTGACGATTTGTTAATCCTGAAATTGTTGCCTCTTAGCCATCTCTTGAGACGTCGATTGCCAGCTGTCTGGCCATATGTTGGGCGGTCTCCCAGGTGATCTGGAACCGAGGAGATTGTTTACCAGCATTATTTTTGGAAGTGTGTTGTAGTCCATATGCCCCACATGGCCGTACCACTGTTTTATTCACTGTTTTCTCCATCTCATTATATATGGAATGTTGCTTGCACCGCTAACACCCTCCATATGTCCATTCTTGTCTGTTCTGCAATTGATCTTAGTGTTTCATTTCCGCCACTCTTGACATTCTCTTGGTTTTGTTTGTTACTTCTCGTATTTCTATGCCGTATGTCATTATCGGTCTTATACAGATCTTATATATTTGGACTTTGCTGTCTATGCGCATATACGGGTTTGACCAGACTGTATCTCTTAGACACCCTGACATTGCGGATGCTTTGTTAATTTGGTTCCTCAAAATCCTTCACTGTATCATGGACGCTCGATATGTCTAAATAGTTAAATTTGATCACTTGTTCAATTGGGTTATGATCGATTACAAGTTTACATCTGACCGAATCTATTGCGGTAGTAATGGACTTGGTCTTATCGATGGAAATAGTTATTACTTGAAAGAAGTGAAAGAGCGGCTTATTTGAAAGAAGTGAAAGAGCTGTCATTGTAAGTCGTCTTCCATACCCGCGATTACATACCATACTAAATTTTTTGTTGCCCATCACATATCCCTTGTTTAAAGATGTTACTTCCTCTATGATTTTGTCCATTATGAGATTAAACAAGAAGGGGCTAAAACTATACCTGTCTAATTCCTACTGGGATTGGAATGTTTTCCATTATTAGATTTCCTGCTCTTACTTTGGTTGTGATATTCACATTCAGCTCATGTATTAACTCTATTATGTTATCAGGCACATTTTATTTCTTTTAAAATTTTAGTGACATCCGCTAGACGCACTCTTCGAAGGGATTGGTCACATCTACGAAACAGATGTATGCAGGTTTGTCAAACTCAATGGACTTTTATTTTATCTGTTTAATTATGAATACAGCATCGGTTAGAGATCGACCTTTTCTGAAACCTTGCTGTTCTTCAGCATTAATTATTTGGTTCTCTAGTTTTTCTTTGATAATTCTCGTAAATAGTTTCATGGAAGTATTTAAGAGTAAGATCTCTCTGTAGTTCCCAGGCCGCGTGTTTTATCCTTTCTTAAATATCGGAATGGTAATGCTGTTATGCCATTCATTTGGTATTCTTGTATTCTGAAGGATTTGGTTAAATATTTCAGTCAATTTCTGTACCAACTTGGGTCCGCCGTATTTCAGCAGCTCATTGGATATTTTATCAATTTCAGATGTTTTTCTGTTTTTTAGTTTTGTATATTTAGCTTCGACATCTTCTTCTGAAATTGTAGCGTTTGTGTCGGTCACATACTCGCTTATGTCAGCCAGTTCTTGGACTGCATAAAGTTCTTTAAAATACTTTTGCCCGATTTCTATTGATACTGTCTTGCACGAATTCGTTTACTTGCTTTTACCATTTTCTCAGCATTTTCCACACATTCCTTTTAGTCCCATATAGATCATAGGTCATATCACATATAAATTTGATCCAGAATTCTCTTTTAATAGCTTTTATTCTTGCATTTACTTCATTTCTGACACGTATGTACTAACTGCAGGTGTTAACGCACATTTATATTTTAGATAACTAGATCTTTCACCTCCTGACATAACTATGGATTGGGGCGGTGTGTTGTGTTTGCATTAACTATCCTTGTACATATAGCTTCCTTTGCTACTTCATGAAGGCACTTTTGAATTTTCTGCCAGCTGTCTTCTACGTCCACGTCGGGATTTATTTCAATATCGTTTAGTTTAGATGCGAGTTTACTCTCTAGACCTATAGAGGTCAAATGCCTTCAGTTATCAGTGATATCAGAAGTTGTAATTTTCTATTCACCTTGGAGATTTCCTGCAATTACTTCAGCTGAGGGCGTTCTAGTAAGATCATGCATAATATAAGATTCTAATCAGTTCCAATATCGCTCGCTTCGTGATTATGAAATCTATCATTGATCGCTGATCCCTGTGTGTATTTGTGTTGCACTTTATGTGGAAAATAAGTATTGTTGATTCTCAACTCATTTGTTGCGCAAAAATCTATTAGGATTTCGCCGTTTCCATTTACTTTTGCTCGTTGTACTTTTGCTTTATGTTTGGAACGACATCGTTTCCGCTTCTAGCATTAAGATCTCTAAGTACTATTATGTATCGCTTTCTTTTATTTTGTCTATGGTGTCTTGGTGTTTTTGATAGAAAGTGTTTGTTTCTTCCTGGGATTTAGATATATCTGGAGCGTAGGTGATTATCAGATGACTGCTAATGTTATTCAGAATTAAAGAAACTTTTATAATCCTGCCATTAACGTATTCGGTGTTTCCGATTCTCTCTACGTATCTGTTGTGTAATTTAATTATATATTCTTAATTAAATATCTATCAGAAACTTAATCTACAGTCCAATTTATATTAAAAACATAGACGTCTTGGGACAAGTACATTAAATTTTCCGTGACTTTGCAATGATTTTCTTGTTTTGGCTAACAATTAATTCTATAAATTTGCTGCTTAAAATTTTTATGTTGAAGTTAGCAAATTAGGAAAACTGCAAATGACGCATTTGACCTCTTCTACTATTGTGCCAATTGAATGCTGAGTTAATTTAATGCTGAATTAGGTACATTGATCTTCACAAAATAGATTAACCTCTGCTTTATTACTGTAAGTAAAACCACTGACTTTCAGTGTACAAAAAATGGGTGTCAAATTCGGTCACATTTTTTTTCTTCTCGATATGGTGAGAAATTAAATAAAACTGCAACGCGTAATAAAAATGTAGATGATTTGTATAGAGCAATTATTTAGTTAAAACATAATGACGTTATTAATAAAAGAGAACACATTTCTTTATTACATATTTGAAATACGCAACAAATGATCATCTCAAATTCTAAGCGTTGCAATTACTTAACTTGCCTAACAAAACTACCTTTGTTATATCAAGTACACAGCAATAGTGTATCGTCATGAATGTAAAAGTTGTGAGATACCTTTCGATTTTCGTACAACTATGCATGCAGAATATTCTCAAAGTATCAGTAGAATCATTGCTAGATATAAGAATCAATTGGAGTTAAAGTATATTTATTTGAAACGTGCATATGATTAAGGTCTTTATACTTAAAAAATAAGAAAATATATGTATGTCTTAATATATTTTCTAATTTTAATTTGGAAAGAGAAAATATTTGAATATCCTCGACGGATGAAATTTGCTGTGAATATGGGCGCTTTCCATTAGTGTTTTTACAATTTCTAACTGGTCCAAGAGGATTTAGTTGGGTTATGCTTCAGCTTATGGTTTACAATAAGCAAAAAAAAACTAAATCCACACCCTTAGCATTTCAAAAATTTTTCTCATAACATTTTCATTCACAATCTGCCAGACAACCCTATTTATAGTCAGATATAACTCTTGTTAGACGGTCCGTGCAGATATGAAGATTTTTATATCTTTGAATGACTCATACAAAATGTACAACTTGAATAGAAGAATTTTTGCTTAAATTTTGAAATAGAACTGTTTTTAACCTTGGTTTTGATAAACCAATGCATAATCGCTAATAATACGAGTGATAGTCATCAAACCTTACATAGTTCAATAGGAAGATATAAGATTAAAGAACTAACTGAAAATAAAATTAAATATACGAATGCGGTAATACTTGGCGGTAACTTTGCTTTATTGCTGCTTGTGATGATTCTTATTATTGAAGGTCATCAACATTGAAAGCGGATGAATATTTAAAAAATGGGGTCAATATGCTAGAGACACTGGGATCGATACTCAGTGCCTCCACCATATATGTCACGGTCATTTTGTGACATGGAATTGACTTAGCTTTAAGAGGATAATTTAAGTACTATTTCCAGCCCAATTTATCTGGGACAAGTAGAGATATAGTTAAGTTAGGACGTAGTCAAAATTTGTAGATTATCATTTGGAGGTTGTAGAATGTACATGCCCAACTAAACTTTATAATTAGACAATAAATTAATGTACCTTACTTGTTTAAAGCCTTAATAAAGTAAGTTCGGCCTATGAATCAAATAAATCTTTTTTTCCGAATGTTCGTTTGAAATTGCAAAAAAAATTGTTCCAAGGTAAATTCCAATCCATTGACATTTGCTTACAATGTTACATAGTAACAAAATTAATACACACTTCTTATAAAACTATAAGATGATGTCAAAATATAGAAAAAAACCAAAAATCAGTGATAATAATAAACAATTCAATTCTTCTATATTATTTCACTCCTAATCCTAACCCTGGACGTCCAGCGAAAAATTCTTATTATTTCTTACATCCCATGTACACCACTGTCCTTCCGGCATCAAGCAACTTCTTACTTCTTCTCTCTCATTCATTAATATCCACTCATCTGTTCATAATTTCAGCGCCCTTACCTTCCGTTCCAAACATACGCTCCAATTTCCCGCTCCTTTGATCGTCGTTCCATTCAACACCCTTACATTTTTTCATCTAATGCTCTCACCTTTCTTCTCTCTTCCATCACACTCTACACATTCTCTCATTCTTATTCATCCCGGTCCATATTGCCCAATCTAAATATAGCAATCAGTTTTCTTTCTTTTATACTTATCTCTCACACAAAATACTTCGACATGCTACCCACCACTTTTATGTTTTTATACTTACTATATACAGTTTAATGAAAGTTATGACGTGTTACGTATATGTTTGCGTGAATCAGTCCATAATCAACAATTGGACTTATTTAAGTACAGTTCTTGAATTCATCATCAAAGTAGCACAAGTAGTCTTAATAATAATACTTTATTTAACGGAACCCATTACAAATAAATTATAAACTAAATAATCAATACAGTACTTTCAACAATTCACTTATATATGTGTGTTCTTATCACAATAATTACATATTACTATTCTCCTAGATCAAAATACCCTAACTTAGCCAACATAACAACAACCTCCTTCATATCTAAAAAATCTAACTTCCAAATTTAGATTCAGCTTGTGATTATTGATTAGTCCGACACAGTTTGTATTCAGAGGGGTTTGGTAGGAGAGAAGCACTCTGCAGTCTGAGCATCCTACTTCATAAATGTCGAGATCAGCGAAAAACGTCTGCCTAGGCTTCATAGATTACCAGGAGACCTTTGACAGTGTCAAACAGCCACATTTAATAGAGCCCCTACAAGAGAGAATTGTGGATGATCAAGATCTTGCTCTCATAAAAAATTTATATATATATATATATATATAAATCAAATAGCATAAGCATAAGGAAACAGAAAGTTTTCCGATTGAAAAAAGTGTAAGGTAAAAATGTGACTTTTCGCCACTACTCTTTAATTTTTATTCAGAGTCCGTTTTCGATTGTGCCCTAAATGGCACGGACGACGTTATCAAAATTATTGGTCATCCTGTCAGCAACCTTTGTTATGCAGATGACACGGTTATCATCGCGGAAAGCCAGGAGTCAATACAAAGCCTTATCGACAGAATATCAACTGAAGGAGAACAAATTGGTTTGAACTGTGATGGTAAGCAGAGCACTTACTATGCATTTGAACATATCTGTGAATGGCTAACAGATTCAACAGGGCTCTAAGTTCCATGTATCTCGGCAGGTGGATAACTGAAGACCTGGATCCAGACGCAGAGATACGGAGCAGGATTAAACAATCTAGAGCGAACAATCTAGAATATAAATTTGCGAACCCTATTGAGCAATCAAAGTCTTAGTCTGCGCTTGCGTTATCGTTTTATAAAGGGCTACGTGTACTCAGTGCTGCTCTATGATGTGGAGACTTGGACCTTTAAGGCTAACAGTATAAACAGACTGCAAGTGTTTGAAATGCGGTTGTTTATCAGACTATCAAAAATTTCGTGTACAGACCATATAACTGACGCTGAAATCCTAAACATTATGGGTAGCAGAGAGAGAACTGTTGCAAATCATGAAAAGAATAAAAACGACTTATTTGGGCCACATATTTAGAAATACCACGTACCGATTACTGAAGCTCATCATGGAAGGAAAAATTGTGGGAAGACGTTGCTTTGGAAGGAAAAAGTATTCATGGCTCAAAAGCATAAAAGATTGAACTGGTATGGATGCCTGCACATTCTTCTGAAACGCGCAAGACCGTGACGAATATGCTAGAATTGTTCCCAACGTTTATTAGATGCATATGGCACCTTAAGAAGAAGATGATTCTCATTATGGAAAATTATCAACATCCAAAAATTATAAAAGCATTAAAGAAATTAGGCAATATTGATCAAAAATAGACAAGTAACCTACAAAGATATTACCGACGAAACCAAATTATTATAAGAATTGGTTCATAACATTGTCCATTATGATCTGTGCCTGAAATTTATTGTTCAAATTTCTTGCTAAAATTGAGTTGTGTGTAAATTTTAAAAGAGATTCGTTTGCTCCAATCTACATTTTATTAAATTGCATAATTAAACGTAATTAATTAAACATGCAAATAAAACACCAAAGAGTGAATGATGACCTTGTGATGAGCCAAAATAAAAAGTAAAACAACGTTGAACCTTTAGTGAGTCAAATGGTAAGACTTAGTGCAATGTAGTTCTTAAATTCGCCATCGGGATTATGCAATTAACTCATAATGCATTAATTATTTATATATTATTCAACAAGAGTAAAAGTCTCCCGGTTTGACAATGCACAATATTTTCGTATTCGATTGATCCAAAAATTCAGCTCGGATAACGCTTTTTGATCCCAAAGAAACAATAAATCGAAAAACGGGAAAAATAAAAAAAGGAATAGTACCAAAAGTCAAAAAGGGACTATAATACAAAAAAAAAACGAGTTCCAAAAATGTTTTTAAAGCACAACAGTTGTGTAGTTGTAGGATCAAAGAATTGTGTAGGTGTAGTTCGGTCTACTTGGAGTACTCTGACCTACATTTAAAACGACAATAACATTCATGAAATAGCAAGAAATTTATAGCACAGCGTATTATTTTATGAAAAATTTGCGCTGTGCATTATATTGCTTTGATTAGCATTGACTAATTTAATCCTTATACATACCCATAATGATTTTAAAACGATTGCTAGATCAACTTCAACCGAGATTGTGTTATAAACATAACTTAACTCTGTAGTATAGGGTTAATCAATTATCTTATTAGAGCAATCAAATCTAACAATTGCTTGATTCTAACATTCTATTTTATCCTTGAATTTAATAGATATTGATTTCATGCAAAATATCTACGTAACAATTAAAATCAATAAACTATAGATAATATGGTATACGACGATGTCTATAATTTATGCTATCGTAATGAGCGCGATGTTCTACTTAATTCAATGCAATTAAGAGATCGCATCTGTGAATTTGTATTGTGCAATCCAATAGCAGCTAACATACTCATGGTGTATTATGAAAATGAACATAAGTAAATGTAAAAGACCTAATACTTTTTTGTTGATTTATTGTAGAACTTGCTTATGGGCATTTATTCCCAGATACTTAAGAGTCAGTTTACAAATTGGCATTCAAATTACAAATATAAAATGTATAAATTTGTGTGTCATAAAACTATTAAAGAATAATAATGATAGTAACCTAAGTCCTAAGTCACGTATTGAAAATTATCCCTAAATACACCCCTAAATTGTTAACTCTTTCTTAATCTTATTTCTCCGGGTTATATTATTAATTATTCTAGTCCCACATACTTAAAGAATACTGCTAGGACATTTATATTAGCTTGAATACAATCGAAATGGCGACTAAGTGTACAACAACTTTATGAACCAATTGAAAATTTTACCTATTTGCTAAAAAGATATTGCAGATTTGCATATTTCAAATACTGAAACAAAGCCATGAGCAAAACTTACTGATCAATATAAGATAGGTAAACAAATTGTATATTATAAAAAGGATGGCAACCACACTCAACTACATGCCAATCATAGCGCCACAGAGCGGCAGAAGTGTTGACTTATGGAGGAGCAAAACTCACCGATGAAATGCACAACCTTATTAAAAATATTTGGTTAAGAGAGGAAATGCCAGAGGAATGTAATATGTCAGTTATTGTACCTCTACATGAAAAAGGCGATAAAACGCGATCAATGCGGAAACTATAGAGGGATATCGTTGCTCAATGTAGGGTACAAGATCTTCGCTAATGTCGTCAACGAGAGATTAAAGGCTTACACATAAACTTCTATCATCGAATACCAAAGTGTGTTTACCACGCGATACCACGCGATACTTGGTGTACCAGTAAATCTGAGGCAACTCGTGTGAATAATATTGCTCGATCGAAAAGTATAGTCAAAGTACATGGGAAACCATGTGTTTCCAATTCTTCCTTTATTTAAAGACAATCAAATTCAAAAGACCTACTATTTTCCTCCTCAAAATTGAGGGTGCCCATTAATCAACTTTGCACCAGGGCCCACGCTGTTGTTATTACCCCACTGCCAGATTAATGGCCTGAATCGAAACAGTCATCGTTTTGTGCGGTGTCAATGTTTTGTATTTTTCGACAAGGTCTTCTTTGTCATCTTCAGATTAGTCACCAAATTCTCTATTTCAAGAGACCATATCAAATATTAAACTTATTGGCATATTACGCATAACATAAACTTACAATATACTTTCTTAGTTCTACAATTCATACAATTCATACTATCTTTCTGTTTCGAAAATATCAAAACAGAAAGATAGCAACAATCAACAAAAAATAAAGAAAAACAAAACCAAAAATAAATCCAAAACACTTTCTCGTATTAAAGGAAGGATGAAAGTCTTTGCTTCTCGATCGTAGTGCTTAATTATTTTCTCAAGTACCTTATCTTCTTTTCCTTTTTATTTCCCTTTAAATTCTTTCTATTATGTTCAAAGCATTTTCTTTATGCCCCACACTAACTCTTATATTCTCAGCCAAAATCTTTTCAATATCAACCCAACACATTTCCTTTCCCCAATTTTCGCATCTTTCCTACTCATTTGCAGCATATATTACACATTATCTCATCTACTTTTATCCAATACCTATTTCATCTTCACTTCCGTACCTGAACCTAGCTACTAGTATCTTATTACTTTTTTGAATATCGTTGTATTGGCCCCGTAAAATCTAATGTATAAAATTGTTGTAGACAGGTGACCAAAA
>WYDF02048591.1:0-25538 GCA_009867245.2 Adranes taylori | reverse complement strand
AATAACCCAACTCATTTGGATAAATAAAATATGACCTGGTAATGGATAGTCGTTTTACGACGGGTTATCATCTAGTAAAATTAATATTTATTCAATGTGATTTTCATTTATATATTATGGACTTAATATAAATTTATCTGATAGACATTTTTTATTATTTAAATATAATGCAATAATCTTGTAAAGTTACTTATTATTTATTTTAATATTTATTCTTTTATTATTATTTATTTCATTTTTAATATTATTAAATGTATCAATATAGTTTTTAAAATATTAATTTAATATTTTATTTTAAAAAGTCCAACGCGGTAATCAAAGTCTGTAACACCTCTACAGATAAAAATACCTATAAAGTATAGAAATAGCTAAAAAAACGAATTAGCCTTCTACACCAAATTCTTCAGCCGCCAGCAAAATATTTTTCCGCATAAAAAAATATTGTTTTCAAACCAAAGAGTCCTTTCAGAACTTGTTAGCATCAAGGTGTTTGCGGAAAAGACGCAGTATATGACATTGACGTACTCCTTTTTGGATTGGAAATACATCACTAAGTTTACACATAAGGAAACTTTGTTCAGAATTGTTGATTCAGTACATATAACTATGTGACGAAGCTAATATTAATCAGTTGATGAAAACCAACGAGCTCTGGTAGAGATGAATTAGAGGGGTTAATGCAAAGAGACTTTGTTAAAGTTTAATTATCATCTCGTTTGTACAGATCGGTTAGCGCCTCATAATAGTTCATCTCAGTAAAAATGCTATTTCGTCACCTGACACCTACGTTTACAGATCTCTGTAGTAATGCATTTGTGTACATTATATAGAGAATTTTTAAATTAGTTTAAACAAGCCAGGTGATGAACTACGCAAAGTCGTTCGTTTTCCTTAACTGATGAGAATGATGCTACTGATAGCAGAGTACTAATGAGGGCTACCACATGTGCCAGAAATGGATCAATCTTCCCTGATATGGTTTTTAGGCAAATTAGGTGTTTCCTACAGTCAGTATGCAGTTTTCCAAATGATTAACTTATGTAATTAATAAATAATAGTTACTTACTCTCCTTAAAGTAATACTATCATACTTTCAAGGATTTTGGGGATCGGTTTTAAAAGTATGCGTTATACAGACGTGCTTCGTTTGAAATAGATCACACTGTATATTAATTACCTATCTTAGTAGTAAAATACAATTTCCTAGTTCTTTATCAAACTCTTTTACCTGAGTAATATAATTTCTCAATTAGACATTAAGATAATCTTATGTATAGAAATTAAAATAGGTTTAGTCAAACTCTTTATGCTTCTTTGAAAAATGCAAAGCAATACTGTTCCACGCAATCAAACGCTTAAAGCAATGCCTACAGATGCCAACACATTGCAATCTAATAACTTCGACCACTGTTGTTATGGATTTTGTTCCACTTTTATACTACAAATGCTGACCACAAAATACAAAGTGTGTCTACAAAATATGTGTCTTACTTACAACTCGAGTAAATGAAAATATAATCTGTTAGTGTAAATAAAAATATTTGTAAATACATGTTATTCAAATTTTCAAATACGTGGAAAACATAGCGGTATATTTTTCCAAAAAACCGTATAGTAGGATATAACCGAAAAATGCCCTTTTAAAAGTTCAAGCTTTATATTCTAAGTATTGGCATTAGGCATTGGTCATCGAAAAATGCTCATTATACATCGAATTTTCAATCAATTTACATAATTTTACAACACAAACAACGTACTGGATTCAAAAATCGATTATTATCCACAAATTGCTATAAATCGATCGACTTTTTTATCCACATATAAAGTCCGATATAAAGTCGGCCATTTTTCCGTGTCCATTCCATTCCATTCCAAAATGAGCCAAAAGGGCCCTCGTTCACAAACAATGTAGATTGTTAAAAAATATGACAATTTGTACTCTTTATAAAACGCGTAAAACGATGCTTTCTATGTTTAAATTATATAAATATTAGCAAAAAACCGTAAGATTTTTTTAAAATACGGATGAACCAAAGTAATTCAACGCTCCACAGTTTTGAGCCCAATCCCTTTACAACTTTCTGTATAGCATAAATTTTGTCTAAAACTAATATTGTACCATTATTTGTTTACAAAATGTGTCCATCTGTTATACTTTCCACGTCAAATACAATATTAGCGTATAATGCACAAAGTCAACGTTTTTAGTGACCTATTTGGAGCAAATATCTACAAAACTATATTTACGTATAAATGAAATGTCTAAAAATGAATAGAAAGTCGTAGACTTTTCGTTCACCACTTTTTGGAAACGTCCGAAAATGAGCTTTGCTATAGTGTGCAGCATGTCTGTTCTCATATGGAAAGAACACATTCTTCAGTTTCACGCCATTTTCACCGTGTAAATATAATTTCTAAACCAATTAGGCACCTCCAGTACTATAGCAGTATTCAAACCGTACCTGAAGATTATATTGGATTTGTACGTTTTTACCGAGTAGCGAGAAAGGTATAATAGATAGACTTTGCAGAATTACAATTTTTTTCATTTTTTCGAATGGTTTCAAACTTTTCGTTTTCTAATTGTTTCCTTATATTTTTTGCCAAATGAACCACAACTTGTAGATTTTTTAAAATTTCCATCAATTTCTGAACTTGAAAAATTTCTGAACATATGACGAACATATGACGGCGTTACTTATGCCATTTCTTTTTCACAATCTTTTTCAAATAAAAAGTGTAGAGAAATAAATTATCTATCAAATATCTTAAAGCGCATATTTATAATCTTATCGAGTGAGCTGTCATTTTTCTTTAAAAATCCAAAATAGCACCCCTCCAGTTTCAACCAATAATTGATGGGCTGCACGTTTTTACGGTTTTAGTATATTGGTTTTAGTACAAAAAATTGGAGTCAAAAACCCATACACTTAGTAAGTTTTCAAGACCCATCGTATAGTTAGCTAACCAAGAATAATTCCTGTTGCCTCAAAGAGTTGTATGAACCATTGGTAGTGTACGCAACTGTCAGAAAAACATAAACTACATTAACTACGTTTTAGCTACGTTCTGGCCCTAACCTAACTTTTTTGCTTTCTTCAAGTTACAAAGCGTTCAGAACTGGACGACTTGATGGTCGTGACCTTGAAAAAATTAACCAACTCAAAGGTTCTAAAATGTCTGGTGCAACTAAAGAACCTTGTTTAATAATTTCAGAAATTTCTATTGTTTAGTTAATATTATACATTCGTTTATTCTTTTGTTTGTATATTAGTGTCTTTCACATTTACTATTTGAAACTATGACCGAATGTATGGGCATTAATCTATTTAATTCAATAATGTTTTTTCTAATTTTTATACGTATTGAAAATATGTACAGTTTTTGCCAAATTTGAAGTGGATGAACGTAATAAATTGTCGTTCTTGCTCAAATAATAAGTGAAGAATCATTGAATATCCAAAGGTTTGAATAAAAATTATCATATAGAAAATTTGCCTGAACTCTAGAGGGATGTCATTTAAATTTTGCACATAGGCACGTAGAGGGCATAAGTAACAAAACATATGGTTCCGAAATTAACCTCAACATTATGTTGACACAAAAATTTGATCAAAATACAAGTGGTTTGGTCACAGTAAAGTTAGTAAGGCGTTCAGAAACATGAAATTGAATCGAAAGCATTTCCGAGCGATAATTTTTTATAAGGTTTGAAGAAATTTATCGCAACAACAATGTCTTGCCGAGCTGGTTATTGTTTTTGATAATGAAGCATCACTGGTTCTCTGATTTCAAAAGTGGACGCACAAATTTCAGAGATGATCTTAGGTTAGTAAAATCGCCAAAATTAGCGGTCACCCAGGTCAACATTAATGCTGTGCGCGAGATGATTAATGAAGATCGTCATGTAAGTTAACGGGCGATCGAGAGTTCCTTGGGCATTTCTAATACATGAATCCAAAAGATTTTACATAATGAGTTGGGCCTGACAAAAATTAGTTTCTCGTTGGATCCCGCATCTGTTGACCGATGAATAAATGGCGGCTCGCGTTAATTGGTGTCGAAGAACTCTGAACTCTGAACCTGAAAATAAACTTGAACCTACTGTTTGGGTGTTTCAAGGTGGGGAGATCCCTACCAAAGTCATCCGTTCCTGCAGTGTGTCGAAAAAGATGGTCCCAACTTTTGTATCAAAATCCATGCTAAAATGCCTTTATAAAACTGTTGATTGGTACATAACCATTTGCTTGTCAGAAATCATTTCTGACCAGCGAAAAAAACAACCCAAAGCGTCGGGTCATTCTTCACGAGAGTGCCCACACTGCTTGACAAACATATGAGTTTTTGGAGCAACAAAACATCGTATTGCAACAAATCATCCTCTGTACAGCCCTGGCAGAGGATGAAGTCTCAACGATATTTTAATATTTCCCGCCATCAAGAATGCACTGCGTGGTCAACGATTTCAATCATCTGAAGATGCAGTTGATGCTTTCCTAATGATAATTTCGAGAATACCCATTGAAGAGTGGAATAAGTGCTTTAAAAATTGGTTTGACCGAATGCAAAAGTGTATCGACAATGGTGGCAAGTACTTTGAAAAACAATAGAGAGCTGAAATTTAAACTCTTGCTTTTTGTTAAAGCTATATGCAAAATTAAAAAGACAATCCTCTACACTTATTAGACCGGTAAATCTTGAAATTAAAATAATATATACAGTGAAGTACTTAGGACGGACTAGCGAGCTTAAACCCATCACCTTCCTCGATATATAAAATGTTGCTATAGATTTTCACTTATAACCATATATAACTGTAGCATGTTACTCTAAACAAATAAATTGTGACACCACGATAGAATAAAACTTAAATACAATTAAAACGTAAGAAGGCGCTTACGTATTACGCATTAAATAAAGACACAGAAATAACAACAGAGAGATGGGTATAGTTATTAATCGCTGCTGGCACACTTGTACACAGATTAGCAGTTGTATTGTGTGTAGTAGGAAAAGCATGGAGCGTTGGCATCCGTCCATGAATAGGAAATACTGTGGAAACAGCGTCCGCTAGTAGTTGATACATGTTGGTTTGTCATCGTGTTGGCCTGCTGCTGCATCACTCAAATGTGTGAAAAACCGTTGCACGGAATAATTAATGAGTGAGACCCGTACTACATAGAGACCCGTATAACAGAGCAAGTATTGTTTGGCGGTTCACGCCTATAAATACAGCCGTTTTGTATAGAATATTTTAGTTCATTTTATAAACTCGAAGTTCCAGCAGCATGAGCAGCAGCAGCAGCAGCAGCCAACAGGCGACGACTAGCCGAGCCCAGATGTAAGCGGCAGTGACAGTCAGCGCACCGTTGGATAGAAATATACACCCCACTAGGGTGTATATTTCTAAGCTGGTTCGACCCGTTTAATTACAGTCACTCAATAAGCTTAACAGCTTTGTACGATTGGGGTGTAAGTAAACTATAGTGTTCTCCCTTACTCCACTGCACCACTAGAGTGTATATTTCTAAGCTAGTTCGACCCGTTTAGTTACAGTCACTCAATAAGCCTAATACCTTTGTACGCTGGGAGTGTTTAGTAAACTATAATGGTCTTATTTAAGTCACTACACCATTAGAGTGTATGTTCCTAAACTGGATTGACCCGTTTAGTTGCAGTCACTCAATAAACTTAACATCTTTGTACGATCGGGGTGTTAAGTGAACAATAGTGGTTTCCTAAGATTCCTGCCACTTGCATTCTCCAATTCATTTTGTTGAAGTAAAACCGCGCCTCTCCGTTGTATGGTACCCGTTTTTACATGATCCCCGCATTATTATTATCATGTCAGCACACGTTTGCACCGCTTTACATACACCAATTATATATAATTATTGTCTATTCATTTGTATTTGATTTATTATTCACGAATTGTCATTAAAGCGTTACTGTTTGTTTTTACATTTAATTGTGGATTTCTCGCTTTATTTATATTCATAAGACACAATAAATGGATTTTGTTAAATCGTTAATGTTGTTTTACAAAATAGTAGTAAGTTTATTTCAGCTGGCCGCAAGATCTCGAACACCTGGGCAATTCATAAGACTCGAACCTACTTGTGCCCTCAGTATTCCACTGAGGACCGGAGGAACAACAAGATCAATTCCAGCGTGCGGTCTCACGTTTAACTGATCTGACGCCCGAGGACCACATTTCCGGAGGATACTACATTCTGAAATAATAAGATATTTGTTTGCGCCATATGTGACGAGCGCTAGGACCACCATTAGCAGCGTAGCGAATGGAAATCTGTTACATTATACATCACCCCTCCCACAACACTTTTATCGAAAGTTAGAAAAAAAAGTCCAAATTAAACTTCCGTGTACACTGTGTTTAATAAATGTAAGGTAAAAAAATCTATCCCCTTTTTCAAAGTCGTGTCAAAATTCTTTATTTATAGTTCGATTTACATTCAAAGCATGACGATACACACATTGACGATGCATGACGATACAATTGATGATGTGCTATAACAATCACCACTTTTTTCTCTTAACATCTGTATTTTTCAGCATCAGCAACAAAAGCGCAACATCAACAACAAATTCAAACATTCTAAGCATAAAATCTATTGGTATAATTTTTCAAATACACTCTATAGATTGTACATAATGTACTGCTTCATTAGACACAAATTTAATGTAGCCCACATTGTTATTAGTATTTTGAAGTTCAACCGTACATAAAAGCAGAGTACGTGCGCAAAAAAAATCTAATTTACTAACAAGTACCAATTTAAAAAAAAAAAACTTAAAAAGAAACGCCTTAGAAAAGTTTCTTGCCTATTATGGACGTATTCATTTTGTTTTCTAATATGTATTAGCAACCGCATTTCTATATTTTACGAGTACACAATCATAATTTATAATCTATTGTAACGCAGAAGTTACTATAATCGTTATTTATTATATTCTAAACACGAACTAGTGGTTTGTTAAACTGTCATATCTTTTATTATTTAAAACTTTCACAGAATATTATAAAGAAAATTTTAAAAGTGTTCATCTTCTTTTACGGAAATAAATAATTGTAAGTTTTACGGTAGGCCCAGCATTAAATTATCTTCCCTTCTCTCGAATTTCTCTTCCTTACCCGTAATTTCTGTATTTCCTTTTTTCTGTATGCTCACTAAACTTTAATGAAGTCAGAGACATTGTTAATAAACTTACCAACTCTAGTTGTTGTGATATACATTGTCACGTTTATTTTTGTGACATCGGATTGTGTGAGTCCTAACTGGATAAATAAAATCTACATCTAATTAAAACCCATTCAATCCGACCGGGATCAAAGTAATAATTAGATTAAGGCGTAGACATAATTAATCAAGTATTATTTGGGGGTTTAAAAATGTATACACATATACACTCTATAATTAAACAAAACAATAATTATTAGAACCCTTACTAGAGTAAAACCCAAAGAATAACCTTACTAAAACAACTCCGCCTCATGAATTAGTTAAACGAAGTTAAATGAAACGCATCAAGATTTTAAACACTATTTTTCACAATAAAATAATTTATTAGACATACAATCATAATTAAAGGGGATTTGTGAATTTTGGTAAGTAATAAAACAAAAACTGATTAAACTTCGCGGCTCACAAACTTAAAGTTATGATTCATTTGAATCTTAGACGCACAGGGATTTTATTCACCCCTAATGAATTATTTTAATTTAGTTACCGATTACTTTTAATTTAAATATCAAATAGGTAGAGTTTCAAAAGTACACGAGTACATATTAATTGCTATTAACATGTATTTTTTCTTAAATGTTTGACATAAAACTTTTGCAAAATTTATTCAGAGATGTTTTTTTGTCTTCTTGAAAAAAATTGCATTAAATTTATGAGAATGGGAACAAAGCCATTAGGGATTCATATCACTATAAAAAGCTTTCCTTTATCAAGACAGTTTAAATATTTGAAATGAGCCGAATTTGAACAATTAAGTAATGTTTTATCTTCTTTAAAACGTTTTTCTCCTAACAATATATTTGTTAATTCTTTTTTTTTTTGTTACTGCCTATTAGAAATTAAAATAGCTTATGATCTGGTAACCTAAATATTTTTCCTCATAGAACTTTATTTTCGATACAAGTACGTACTATGCTTTGCAAGTAGTTCAAACAGAACCAACTGATACGTGTTTGATTTGACATACAAGTTACTTACGCACTTGTATTCCAAGTGAATCACGCTTGCAAGTTACTTACCCGGCGTTCGTCACAAGTGGAAAAATTAATGCTGATGTAAATATAAAAAGTGTATTAAAAACATATTCGTTCTAGGTTATTGTGGCCGCATTATTATGGGCTGATTCCTTGTTGACTTTAATATACTATGTACGTGAAAAGAACATAACTAGATTCAAAAATTGAGTTGGAATATAATATTTTCTGAGATACTTGGTACCATGCTAGCTGTTTAACATGGAATAACCTAAGATCAATTATGCCAATAGCATAAATATTTAAGATTTTAATTGTTTTATCTAAACGCAAAAGCATACATTCTATTGTTATATTAATTACCTATGCCTCAGAAAAATTACATTGTTACTTTCAATAGCAATCTTGTTGACAGTTTAAACGTCACTCGCAATCTTGAACAGACATAACAATTTTCTTCTGTAATATCAAGGCTAATTATTTATTGTTATCTCGTTTATGTGAATACTAAATGTCTGAAAAATATCTATTAAACTTTTGTGCACTATTGTCTAGAAAATTGCTATTATTTATTAATAAAAACAAACAATATTTACTTGTATCAAGAAAATTGAATAGAACTTCTGCCTTTATTAAAAAACTACGTTTGATCTGTATAATAATCTATATAATAATGTGAAAAACTCTTCGATCCATTAGACTATAAGATGGTAATCACTTGCGAAGTGAACAACGATTGTGAAATATTTATATAAATCTTTAATTTTACTTAAGACTTTGCAATTTCATTATGATGAAATCGTGATTATCATCATTATGATGAATGCACCTTTCACTATAATAAATGCTTCTTTATGTTCTTTTCTATGATTTCTTTACAATAATTATTGATATACAGAGTGACAAATTTTAGATGGAAGCACCTCTGTAGAACGCATTGCTTCAAACCTATGTCAATACCTTTTTCCCTATAGTAATACATCTAAAAAGCATATCGAAAAACATTTTTATTGGTCCAGAGTGGCTCATCCTACTTAATTACTAAAATTCTCAATTGGAGGTCTTATATTCTTCTAGATACTCTCCAAGTGTCATTTTCCCAATTTTAACCCAACGCTTATTTAAAATAATGCTCTTCAAATTACTCCAAAATTAAATCGTTTCATTCTTTAAACCAAAGTTTCTCAACGTCGAGCCTCCCTGGTTTATAATTATACATTTTTATTTCCCCAATATTTTTTTGCATTCTAAACTTTTAACGACATTTATTAATCAAATCTTATTTTATACTACTTAGTTGGTGTTTGTCCCGAAAAATAATGAAATATTATATTAGTGAGATGCTTATGCTTGTATGTCTTGAACTAATTGATCGATTCTAGGTTAACTTTTTGTCAGAGTTGTTGTTAGATCACAGCTACTGCTATCCACACCAATGCTTAGTTCTGATTAGAACCAATGCTGAAAACCTTGTCTTACATAAGCATAAAGGAAAACGGAATAATTATACGCAAAGGAAGAGTCGTTTGGATTAACAAGGAAACGTTGGATCCAAAACTTCTCCAATGTCACCAACAGGAAGTCATCTTTCATGGACGAATCGGCTTTCATTTCTATATGTTCATCCTAAACTTCTTCTAGTAATTGTAAGAGATCGACAACAAATGGGTTTCTAGTCATGTGGCATGTTGGTGATTCTGAATTCATGTCTCGATAGTATCGGTAAAATTCGTGTTCCAATGCTTTGAAATGAGCTTCTATTTATTTTTAACTTTCCGTCCAATCTCTGATTTTTAATTCCTCTGTGTAGTCGAGAAAATGATAATACATTTTCAGCACATACTTTTTGAGTCCAAAGTTGAAGCTTTGATATGAAACCCCGAAGATGATCATAGTTTCTTCCTAAAATACAGTTTTGTCTTGAAGTTTCAAGTTTAACGGATTCAAGGCTTCAAATATATCAATCAAATAGGTCAATCTCCTTTGATATTGTTCATTATTGAATATTTGCAGTTGTTTTTTTTTTCTTCTTTGAACTCAAGAAAGAGGAAAGAGACCACTTCCTTCTACTCATAACCAGATAATCAGACCACTTCCAGCGTGTTACTCTTAAGACAACTAGTGTACGCCTGTGTGGAAAAGAAGCACTTAAATAATTTTCAGAAAAATATATAGAAAAATATATACAAATATTTAAATAGTTTTAAAATATTAAACAGAACTTTTTTAAATTTACTTAAAATTTATTTTCTTGTTTACTTAATTTCACTCGATAGTATAATGAAATTTAGTAACCATATAATATAAAAAAGAAATAAATTTTAAATATTGCTGGCAACCTTAAATCTTTGTACAGAAATAGCTGCATTCTTTAGTCCGCCATTGTCCAATGTCAAGTAACAGCTAAACCTTTAGCTAAGGCACATTGCTGAACGAGAGCATGTAAGAAGCAGCTGTATATCTATTAGCTCTCAATTGAAAGTTGAAGTCATAAAGATCAATTCAAGTTAAAATGTATTCTTATTAAAAATAATAACTATTAAATTCAGTGATGAAGTAAGTCAGGCGATATGTAAGACCTTATTATTCTATATTTAAATAATTCGGAAAGGGATGATCAATATCGCGTAGCGCACAATATAAGGGATTAATGAAATATGCACTTCATGAAAGACATTTTTATTGGTCAAGAGTGGCTCAGCCTACTTAATTACTAAAATTCTCAATTGGAGGTCTTATAGTCTTCTATATGTTCTCCAAGTTTCATTTTCCCAACTTTAATCCAACGGTTATTTAAAATAATGCTCTTCAAATTATTCTAAAATTAAATCGTTTCATTCTTTAAACCAGAGTTTCTCAACGTCAAGTCTCCCCGGTTTATAATTATATATTTCAATTTCCCAATATTTTTTTGTATTCTAAAATTTTAACGACATTTATTAATCAAATCTTATTTAATACTACTTAGTTGGCATTCGCCCCGAAAAATAATGAAGTATGATATTAGTGAGATGCTTATGCTTGTATGTTTTGTCCTAATTGATCGATTCTAGATTCACTTTTTGTCAGAGCTGCTATTAGATCAGAGCCTGCTATACACACCAATGCTTAGTTCTGATTAGAACCAATACTGAAAACCTTGTCTTACATAAGTATCGAGGAAAATGGAATAATTATACGCAAAGCAAAAGCCTTTTGGATTAACAAGGAAACGTTGGAGCCAAAACTTCTCCAATGTCAACAAATGGAAGTCATCTTTCATGGCCGAATCGGCTTTCATTTCAAGTAACAGCTAAACCTTTAGCTAAGGCACATTGCTGAACAAGAGCATGTAAGAAGCAGCTGTAGATCTATTAGCTCTCAATTGAAAGTTGAAGTCATAAAGATCAGTTCAAGTTAAAATGTATTCTTATTAAAAATAATAACTATTAAATTCAGTGATAAAGTAAGTCGGGCGATATGTAAGACCTTTTACTAGACTCTCATTTTATATTTAAATAATTTGGAAAGAGCTGATCTATATCGCGTAGCGCAAAATATAAGGGATTAATAAAATATGTACAGCTAGTTAGTTAACACAGCTAGTTGGAAACCGTTATTATCATTAAAATATAAAAAAGAAAGAAAATTTAAATATTATTTACAACCTTAAATCTTTAACTTTGTTTAGATAATCGATTTACATAGACGAATTATTTCAGTTCTGACACGCTTTTGTTAGAACGGAAATAGCCGCATTCTTTAGTCGGGCATTCTCCATTATGAAGTAACAGTTGGACTTTGTAACAGTTGGAAGTAACAGTTGTAACAGCTAGGGGACATTGCTGAACGACAGCATATAAAAAGCAGCCGTAGGCCTATTAATTATCAATTGAGAGCTAATAGGCGTAGAGCTGCTTCTTATATGATCACGCTCAGGAATGTCCCCTAACTAAATGCCCAGCGGTTACTTGACCCGACTTACTTGATCCCGACTAAAGAATTTCCGTTCTAACAATCTCGTGTCAAAACTGAAATATTTCTTCTATGCAAATCGATTCTCTAAAGAGAGTTAAAGATTTAAGGTTGACAACAATATTTAAAATTTACTTCTTTTTTATATTTTAATGATAATAACTAGCCGTGCATATTTAATAAATCCCTTATATTTTGCACTATGCGGCAATATAAACTGAGGGATATGAATAATTGCCATTTTTAAATAGTATGTTTAGTGAATCTGCTTGTTATGCCAAGCTAGCATTTATAAAATAATTTTAGTAGGAATGTAATATCAAAATTCGTATTATGAATTATTACTTTTTGAATGCAACTCTGCACTCACATTACACTAGATGAAATGGGTAAGTGATGTTTTGTATCAGATGATGATATTTAGGTATTACAACACCTTAATGAGAACAATGTGAGATTTGGCAACATTGATAAATCTAATTAAATATTAAATACAATGAAAACAGACTATTTCCTCATTTGAAACCCTTAACCATGTTATATTTCGTTCATGCAGTTATTTCTCATTCTACACCAGATCTCTTTCATGTTGATAAAGGGACTTTCACCGCTTGATACGTAAATGATGGCGAGCCTATCGAGAGATTTTTGAAATTGTTACCTATGGAGGAGCATAAGGCTCAATATATAGCAAATACCGTTTTGAACATTTTGGAAGCCTTGATATTCCGATAAAAGATTGCTGTGAACAGACCGACGATGATGCACCAAATTTGACTGGAAAGTATTCTGGTCTTCAGACAGGAATAAAAGAAAAATGTGAATTTGATATTTTGGTCCCGTGTGGCGCACATTCACGGAATTTAGTCGATGTTCAAGCGGTTGGATGTGTTTCAGATGTAGTTCCATACATCCAATTCATTCAAAGTTTGTTCAACTTTTTTTTCAAGTTCGACCAATCGATGGAAAATTATGATAGAATGTTTAGGTGCAAATATCTGTGAAACCACATGGTCTACACGCGCTGATGCTCTTAATGCTTTGCAAAATGGTCATAATCGTATTTCTAAAGCTTTAACATTAATTATCAGAAACACCGCTCAACAAGGAGAAACAAGAAAGGAGGCTCAAAGTCTTGCCAAAAAAAAATGGAAAAATTGGAGACCATTCTGCTAATGGAGATATGGAATGACCTTTTGTAAATCATCAATAAAACAAACATAACTTTACAGAACAATACTATCACAATGGACGTTGTAGAATCAAAATGCTGACTATAAAGATAACTCTCAAAGGAAAAGGATTTGCAGCACACGCATCACTTTTTTTGGAAGGACCATCTGTTAATGTACAATTTAATAGCAAAGATAAATTTCGTATAGAAGCACTTCTTCCTATAACACTTTACATATTGAATGCTCAGTTCCGGAATCAAACGTTTTTGTTTTCTTTCTCAGTTAAAAACAATCGATATTCCAACCAGTTGACAAATACATGTTAAAAAATTGCAGAATGCTATCACAAAGACATTATTTCGTATGAGCTCAAATCAGAATGTTTTTATTTAATGCAGTACTTGAAAAATCTTACCAGTGAATCGACGGATTTGGATATCTCATCCTTATATACTCTAATGGAAAAAAATAAATTAGAGGAAATTTTCCCGAATGTGGAAGTTGCTACGAGTCAGTGTAGTCCAAAGTCGTTCATCCACTCCTATGAAAAAATCCCCAACCTTCCAAGCAAAGATATATGAAGTAAAACTGTAATAAATGTAGTTCCATGTACATTATGGAGCTCTTCTTCATAAATAAAAGAACAATTATTTTGCTCGACATTAAATTATAAAAATAATTAGTTCTTCATAGAGTCGTTTACTTATTAAAATAATAGCTATAGTTAGTTGAACAGTTAATAGTAGTTGAACTTATTGAAATTTGGAGATTCAATAAATTAACATTCAATGAACGCTCGTTTCAGACTACTGCTCTTCATCAGGCACGTGTGAGTTTAATCTTTATGCATCGCTGACATTTTGCTACAGGCACTATCCTCAAAAACGGTGTATTTTTACTATTATACCATTAGTCAATTAAAAAATTGTGATGGAAGTTGGCCGGCTTGCCTATTTCCACAAATAATTAATTCGCCATCGAATAACGATCAATAAGCACACGACTCGATGGAGAACTAATTATTTAGAATTAGGCAAGTCGACCAACTTCCATTATAATTTTTCATTTAAGTAATGGTACAATAGTAAAAATATATCATTGTTGAGGATAGTGTCTGTAGCAAAATGTCCGCGATGGATAAAAATTAAAGCCTGATGTGGAGCAGAACTCCAAAACGAGCGCTTGTCGTACATTAGTTTATTGAATCTACAAATTTAAAGTTCACGTAATTTAAAAAGTTTATTTAACGTGAACGATTACATATGTACGAGACAGTACCAATATAACAATTATTTTGTTAAATTATATTATTAGGCCTTAAACTAATGCATGCATTCGAAACAAAGTATAATGACTGAAATTATCCTTATCTTATAAAATCGTTAGTCATCTAAAACAGATTGGCGCAAGCCGAAATTTAATTGTAGATAAATTATTATTGATACATTTTTTCCTATGACTACATTAGCAGCGCTGATGAAAAAATAATTATAGGAATAGGACGTGATGAATAGTAGAACATTAGGAAGATGATGGCTTTCAATTTGTTTGATTGCAAGACATTCTCCTTTCAAGAATAAATTAATTTCAATTAGTAAACAATCATTCCTTCTCGCCTAATATTTGTGTTAATAAATATCTAAGCTTTAATAAATTACAAGTAAACTACATTAATTAAAGTGATTAGGTTTATTAACAACCTACTAAAAACTTATTTAATATAACTTTAAGAATTAATAACGTACCAATAAATACTTTAATATTTATTATTTAATATTTATTATAAATAAAATATTTATTATAAATAAAATTTTTATTATAAATAAATATTCATTATTTTAAAATTAAAGGCTTTATAAGACATTTAAGAAGCACATAATAAAATAAGTTATAATTTCTAATATCAAAATTAGACGAATTTCTTTTATTTACTGACTTACGGACAAAAATATTGCATATTTTTCAGTGACGTTTTCAAACTCAATTGATATGAATCCCAACGCGGAAAGTCTTTGGATCAACGTTGGATTCCACATGTTAATTAAAATAAAATCAAGTGTTCCAAAGCACCATTTATTGAATAAACATTCTAGGTACCCCTAGCTACGAGGACTAACAAATGCCTGCTTGACTTGTTTCGGGGAGACAATCACCCCTTCATCAAAAACTAATTAAAACTATTTATTTAAAGAAATAAATTAAACAAAATAGTGTTCCAAAAACTCCACTTTAATTGAAATCGTAAGATGTTGAACACGAGATCAATTGGCAGTCATCGACTTGACTCGAATGTTGACATGTTTCGAGAGTAACAAACCTCTCTTCATCAGAACTATTCAAGATGAAAAAGCTATTTGTGGGTATAAATGATAAATTAAGTAATAAAATAAATATGAATTACCTGAATTTCAATGTGCTCCTACACTCACATTTGAAATTAGTTTAAAATGGAAAACAAATTTGAAATTTGTTTCCATTGTATGTATTTTATTATTAAATAATTTAAAGATCAGTTTGTCTTCATAACCATTATTCTTAGCAATATCTCTAATAATGTTGACTTCATTGATAAAACAAATTTGTTGTTGAGGAATGATCTAGGCTCTATGAATTAGTAATCTCAAACCTGCAAGCTTGTGTGACCATGGAACCATTAACCTGGAGTGAATTAACGTATCACAATATGTGTTTTTTCTGTAGACTTTGAACAATAATTGATTCTCAGAGTGATCAATTAAAATAGCTAGAAATGGGATTTTGGAGTTTACTGATAATTCATATGTGAATTTAATATATGGGTATGCTGAATTAAAAATAGAAATAAGATGAGGAATTTCATCAACGCTTCCTCCAAAGATTATCAAGATATCATCAACGTATCTTTTATAAAACTTAATTTGTTTAATGAGTGGATTGTCTGAACTCAAAAGTTTGGTTCCAAGTTCGACATAAATAATTGTGACAAGATTGAAGCCAAACAACTTTCCATGGATAATCCTGTGGGTTCTCTTTTCAAATTACCATTGAAAATAATGTTTCAGGCAAAGTTTTAAGATATTATTTAGGAACTGGCATTCTGTATCAGAATTTCCGTTTAATTTTTCTGACGCCAGCTTTATTACTTCAGGTCTAGGAATGGATGGAAGTAAACTTGAAACATCAAATGAGAAAATATTAAAATGAGGAAGAAAATTGATGTCTTTTAATTCATTAAGTAAGTGTTCTGTATTTAAAATTGAGTGTTAGTTGTTGATATTTAACTGTTCTTTGAATTTATTATTCAGCCAATTTGTGAAATTCTACATTAGAAATGGACATAAAGAGACTATAAGTCTTAGCCGCATTTGTAGGATGTTCTCATCGGTTATCATTTGGTCTTTAGGCCACTTGTGTAACTTTGAAAGGCATAAACACGAGGTGTATTGAAGTTCTTCGGTATAAGGACTACAATCTTTGAATTTTTCCGGACAATTTTTAAAAAGAGCTTAAAGTTCACTTAGAATTTCATTTGAGGGGTTTTTGGTTATGTTGTATTTTTCAGAGTTTATGAATTTTCCAATATGTAATCTGAGTTATTTAAAACTACGAAGGAGTTCCCCTTATCAGTCTTTGTAATTGTGAAGTTATTTAATTTACAAATATTAATGATTGAAATATTAATTGAGTGTCTTTCAGGATTATATTATCAGGAGAAGTAGAATTTTTATTATTTAACAAAGCTTGTTTTAGAACGCCACCTATGTCATCCAAGAAGGTGGTATTCTGAAGAGATTTTGGTTATTTTCCAATATATGTAGAATTTCAGTTGTAAGATAATAATAGTCTTTTTTATTAAACGCACTTCTGGGGATGAATGTTAAGCATTTGTTCAAAAAATCTTGATGTTTATCATTGAATGAGTAATTGGTTAAGTTAATGAATCTTTTATGAAAATTTACTGATGTTGGAAGGTAATTTTGAAATATCGATTTGATGCTATACTTTAAATTAGGATATTTGATATTATTATGTAAAATATGTGTATTTATTAAAGTTCCATTCAATAATTTAATGTTTTGTTTGATTTTGATGTTTTTTGGTGATACACTTTATGTGCAAATATTATTCAACGAAATGGCATCGGTGTAACTAATCGAAAGCTTGTTATCTAAAAGAAGCTCATTTGTTATGTTTACTGTCAAATTATTGTTGGTTAGATGAGAATTACTGTTAGATAAGACTGAATTGACCAGTCTAAACAGTCTCAACTAGAAGTTTCTTTTTCTGAAGGACACTCCGTTGATTAAGATATGAATGCACTTTGAAAGTTACATTCTGAACATTCTCGCTTTTTAGGAGAACCAACTCGTGTATTGTTTACAACTTCAAAATTACAGGTACTATCTTTTGTCGAATAAAAACTACCTGAGCTATTTAACACATCGAACCAAATAGTTTCATCACGAGATATAACTTCACGATTGGTGCTGTTTGTAAAATTATTTGTGTTTTCTACATGGAAAACTTCCCTGTCAGAATTACTCAAATGAATTGAATGATTTAAAAAACGATTATCAGAATATAAATTACACCAACGGCTTTGTTCCGTTACAAAAATGGCGTGGGCCAGAGTTAAACTGAAAATGTGATCAAAATTTATTAGTATAAACTCAATTTTATTCAATTCCAAATATGGAATTTACTTAGTTTTCTATTAAACAAATTTATAAATTAATAATGTAAAATTTTTCCCAAAAATAACATTATAAACTAATTTCAAATATGTGACTGTAGGAGCACATTGAAATTCAGGTAATTCATTATTATTTTATTAGTTAATTTATCATTTACACTCTCAAATAGCTTTTTCATTTTGAATAATTCTGATGAAGAGAGGTTTGTTACTCTCGAAACATATCAATCTTCGAGTCGAGTCGATGACTGCCAATTGATCTCGTGTTCAACATCTTACGATTTCAATTAAAGTGGAGTTTTTAGAACACTATTTTGTTTAATTCATTTCATTAACTTGGCTCCAACTCTGTAACAACTTTTCTTATTTTAACAATTTATTTAGTTTCTGAAGAAGGGCCAATAATCTCGCCGAAACATTTCAAACGGGCTAACGTAGCTGGTTCACGTAGCGGGCAATACTTCATTATAATTTAATCAGAAAGTCTTTCTTGTCCTCTAGAATTCCTAACAAAACGTTTTGAATGTTCTGTAAATGTACTTGTGGCGGGGATAGATACTGAGTGCCAATTCGCATAATTAAAAAATTTCAGGGCAGGTACAATCTTTCTTAATTTCCGTAACTCATTAGCATTCGTTTTATTTAAGCCGATGCGAGATTTCCTAACCTACCCCTAATTTTCTATATCCATGAATTTACCTACCCATAAATTATTTAAAAGAAAATAATTGTTGTTTTTTTTAATAGGTTTGAAAAAACTTTTAAAGGTAGAAAAATTAGAAAATGAAGAAAAAACAGGAAGAAAAACATAGCTCGCCGCTGGGGATCGAATTCTCGACCTGTCGAGTGAAAGCTAATCGCTTCAACCATTTATCTATTTCACTATTCTCTTCTATTAAAGCGACCAACATTTCACAAGTATTTACATACCCTGTAGAATTACAGATCACACAAGATTATTTTTAGTTCGATTTTGGCGTAATAACAAAATTATGCGTAATAACGTAAGGTTTTTGTATTGGGGTGCTACTTTTTAATTCCACAGTAAAACACTTTTAAATCACAAAATTTACCTGGACACGCGCTTATTAGCGATCTTCGTATATATAACACTATAATGGCGATAAGCTATAACTTCGTAGCTTACAAGGCGTTTCGAGATACGTCATAAGTCGCACCTTGTTGTTTCGTGATTCGTGTTAGGCGGAAACAGGCAGTTCGATTAGTATTAAAAAATATTGATAAGAACAATACGTATTCGTATCAACCGGATAAAATATTATATATTTTTAAGGTATAATTTTCTAAAACAAAAAATTAAATTTTATTTGAATATAATATTAATTTATTTATACGCCGTATGTATTTAGTTTACGTAGGGGAGGCTGTGCTTCCCTAGCTTCCATACTAAACACGCCACTGATATTTTAATTCTTTTTTTATCTTTCTCTAACATTGTAGCACTTCTTGTTGCTAAATAAACTCCATAGCATCAGTACAGCAACATTGGGAGTATGGCGATACTCAAGCAATATTTTTGGGTTGTTACTATCTGGTCTCGCCACAGAAACTTATTTCTGTGTTCTACACATTCAACGCTTATCAACCTATGAGAAGTAAGGGTTGTCTGTGATACCGATTCTTCGTGACTGATTATTCTTCGTGACGCCTAAAAAACATTCCTGATACAATCAATATCAGAAACTGTTTTAGTTCCATCGCTCTCAATTAAAAGTTGTAAGTAAAGTTTTTGGTCGTTCCCCAACTATTTGGCCTTGACATTAGCTTGACTTTACTGATGCAATGCAGCCGTTTTAATTAGCGCGTGTATTTTACATTACAATGTGATATATTTTTGTCATATATAATTTGAGAGTTTAAAATATTAGGGTTGCCAGCCAGCTGCGCGTAGATTTGTATTTTAATGTAACTTTATAATGTCTGATGCGTAGCAATATTTAATAATAATTAAGTGGTCTTGCATAAATTATAAATGTATCTAAACTGATGAAACGACGTACCTATTAGTTTGAAGCGTCTTACGTATATTAGTATCATTTTGCTTACGTATAATAGCGCTAGAACAAATTTGCGGGTGCGTGAAAAAAAAAGTGATTTCAGTTAGAACATTTAATTGAAGAGCTACGATAACTACAACATAATTTTTGTTTGCTAACATGACGTTGAATTAGTAGCGGTTATTTACTCCTCGAAGTTTAAAAGCACTTTGCACTCTTCTCGTCATACTTTGCAGAAGATTCTATAATGGTTTCTTGCGTAATTCTATTCCATTCTTCATAAGCAATTCGATAAGCAGTTCGAAAATGTCCTATGCTCTATCCAAGTTTAAATCGGGACTTAACAGAGGCCAATTTAATGAAGCAATCTCGACTTGTTCGTGATACTGGAGCACTGTACTGTCTACTTGTAGCAAATTTACCTCATAACATTAATAAGACTTATAAACCATTTACTTTCACACACAGTTTAAAGAAAAAAACTCATCCTTTCTGCTTAAAATATGACTTTTCCTTTCATATCCGAACTATATTACAATGGTTCCAGCGAATTTATAACAAATTTTTTTCTATATGATTAATGTATTTGAAGATTCCATACTTTCTACATCAAAATGTCCTTAAAATTATATTAATTCCAGCTTGCACAAACAATCAAGGCGGAAAAACATTGACAGCTAATTAATGAGCTTATTTTAGTTGAAATTATTGATGACTTGCTTTATTCGATCTATTAAGTGGAAACATAAGAAATCAGATACACGTGTCCGCATGATGAAGTAAATGGAAATCGCACACACTTTAGATCTTAAGATGAACTTCATATTGATTGTACAGTAATGGACATTATTATTTCATTGAATATTTGATCTGTCGTGGTTAAACATTCACGTTGGCATTATGTAATAGAGTAAATTATGAAATTAATATATCTTATTACTTGTGTCTCAAATAAATGTTTACCTCGTCCGGACTCTAACCCGTACCTATCGATTGCCGGTCGATTGCTCTTCCAATTGAGCTAACGGGCATTTATTTGAAGACAGAAATAATTTTAAATAGGTATTTCTTTTCAGAATCTATTAAGATAGGCAACGTATATATCAGGATTTGTTTTGGCCACCTGTTTGCTAGCGTCGATCGATTCATTCGTTATCGGGTAGATGCAGCCTTCTGGATGTTTTTATTCATTTATTTCCGCTTTGCTGGCAGTCGCATGTTTATTTGAATATTTTATGTTTCGTGGTTAAACCTCCACGCTGGCATTATGTAATAGAGTAAATTATGAAATTAATATTACTTACTCATTTCATAATTTATGTTTACCCGTAAAAAAAAAAGGTTTATCCCGTCCGGGACTCGAACCCGGCCCTCTCGATTTCCAGTCGATCGCTCTTCTAATTGAGCTAACGGGCACTTATACGAAGACACAAATAAACAGGTGGCCTAAATAAATCCTGATATATAAGTTGCCTATCTAAATAGTTACGGAAAACGAATACATATTAAAAATTATTTGTGTCTTCGAATAAGTGCCCATTAGCACAATTGGAAGAGCAATCCACCGGCAATCGAGAGGTCCGGGACGGGGTAAACATTTTTTAGAGACACCACTAATAAGAAATATTAATTTCATAATTTATTCTTA
Source organism: Adranes taylori (assembly GCA_009867245.2). NCBI lineage: Eukaryota > Metazoa > Arthropoda > Insecta > Coleoptera > Staphylinidae > Adranes > Adranes taylori. Next base: position 3,832 of record WYDF02048591.1, on the reverse strand, counting down.
CATAAATATTTCCAATTGAAATATTTGTTTTTGTTTATTTAATATTGTATACGATGTTCGAATGTTTGTTATATTGATTTAATACTGCCAATCATTAATAACACTTTGATAGTATCTGCTGGAAATTAATGTTTTCTACTAGAAATTAATTCAATATTTATACGAGGGATGTAATTTTAATTTTGCTGTGACTATATGCAAAATTAAAATTACATCCCTCGTATAAATAATGAATTAATTTCGAGTGATAATTTTTTACAACTTTCGAAGAAGTTTATCGCAACAACAATGTCTTGGCAAGTTGCTTGCTGTTCTTGGTAATAAAACACCACATCAATCGACAAATTCTCGCTGGAAACGTGGACGCACAAATCTCGGCGATGATTCTAGGCCAAGTCCACCAAAATCAGCGGTCATCCAACAAAACGTTAATAGTGTGCGCGAAATGATTAATGAAGATCGTCATGTAACTTACGAGAGATCAAGAGTTCCTTGGACATTTCAAAGTCCTCAATCCAAAAGATTTGGTTTCGTGAAAAAATTGGTTTCTCGATGGATGCCGCATCTGTTGACCGAGGAACAAATGGCGACTTCTGAACCGTTTCAACAGAGGCCGCTCCAAAAATGTGTACAGTATCGTCAGTGGTGACGGGTCTTCGATTTATTCTTATGAACCCGAGAATAAACGTCAGTCAGCTGCTTGGATGTTTCAAGATGAGGAGAACCCAACCAAAGTCATCCGTTCCCGCAGTGTGTCGAAAAAGATGATCGCAACTTATGTATCAAAACTCGGACATGTGGCTACAATTCCTTTACAAACTTGAAGGACGGTAACTGCAGATTGGTACACAACCATTTTTTTGCTAGAATTTATTTCTGAGCTGCGAAAAAATAACCCACAGTGTCGGATCATCCTTCCAATGGGAGTGCCATGACAATGCGAGTGCTCACACTGCTCGGCCAACATTTGAGTTCTTTGAGCAACAAATCATCGAATTGCTTGATGATCCTCCGTACAGATCTGATTTAAGTTCCAACGATTTTTTTGCATTTCCCACCAAAAAGAATGTACTGCGTGGTCAGCGATTTCAATCACCTGAAAATGCAGTCGATGCTTTCCAAATGACCATTTCGAGCATACCCATTGAAGGTGGCAAATACTTTGATAAACAATAAAGGAATGAAATTTAAACTATTGCTTTTTATTAAAGCTATATGCAAAATTAAATAGACATCGCTCATATAGTTATATCCCTCATATAGTAACCTTTATTGGCATAAAATATTTACAATTCATCTAAATATAAAGTAAATCTAACATTAAACATTACGCAAAAATTTGAATATAAAAATCAACATCAATTCTTTCTAGTTTTCCCTTTTAAGAGGAAGAGGTTTCCCTTTCTTTTTATTTCCATCTAAACTTTTTTCAATACTTCGATTCCCTTACCACTCTCCCCCAAATACATTCTTCAGTTCCCCGCTAATTCCCTGTGATTCTCACTCCATGCCAATCCCTCGCAATCTTTCCCCAGGGATCCCATGTATCATCTTCTTTACCACACATCTTACAAAACCTTTCACTCATTCTCATCCAATACCTATTTCCTCTCTCCTCACTTCCACATCTAAATCTCACAATCATTCTTTTATCATACATACTGATTCCAGACAATAAATACTTTGGCATACCTCCTTCCACTCTTAGCCACATATATCTACTATTATATCTACTATTTCTTATTCTTTCATCCCTCTCTTGCTTTTCTAAAATATTTCTATAATTTTTATTCTATATTTAATTTACATAACATATTAATATACAAAGTCTCGAATTTTTGGAATAACTTGTTTTTAGACCTGAGATTTGCTAAAATATGAAATACCGGAACTGAAGATTGTATTGATAATTTTCCGTTCCGCAACGGAAGATCGAACACAAAGCCTTTTAAAAAAAGTATCGGCACCTCGTTGTTTGAAACAACAACATGGTCTGTTCATGAATTTTATGTTTAGTCTAAGTTTCGTGCCATGTAGACGCCACAAAAATATATGGAAAAGTTTACAAACAATTTACACACACTTAGGATGAGATTGTAAAATATTATGAATAATTTAAATCTATTTGACAAAGCGAGACGTTTCATCTCTTTTTGTGCAATGAGCTTTTACAAAAATAACAAATAATCACTTATGGCATAAACTGCAAACTAACAGGATACATCTACATATTATAAAATTAAATATATTTAACCAGGCGCTTAACAGAAAGGGGATCCCCCGGGTGTCCGAACACTAAAATCAATTCAGAAACAAAAATCAATAAATTTCACCAAAATTTTTTTTGTATCATCTCTACATAAGTTGTGTTTTAGCGATTTTGGATCTGTGCATAATTATTGCAGCTTTTTTCGCGACTTTTTTTCTTTAAACATTTCAAATTTGCGTATCCAAAATCATATCCATATTCGCTATATTATGCTCTACTACGATCTCAACGATTTTTCTTTTTGGCGAAGGAACAATTCAAGTTGAAAGATGCCAAGTTGAAAAATGGTTCAAGAAGTTCGAATCAGGTGATACAAACCTCACAGATGATGAGAAAACAGGTCGGCCATCGCATTTTTACAACCAAGCAGCCGATGTTTGGCTGCCGGGGACTGACTAAAGCTTCACAACAAGAATGTTAACCGAAGGCTTCATTGTGGATCATTCGACCATCGTTTGTCGTCTCAGCAACATTTATGGACTATCACGTCAATCTATCGCTGAAAAATTGGCTCGCGAACATAGTTTACGACGATTTGAATAACTTGATGGGCGCATCAAAGAATGGTTGGTCCCTAAGAACAGCAAATATTTCGCCCGTGGAATAATCATTTAAAGATGTATTTGTTAAATGTTTTTACTTTTTTTGTTGGACAAAATTTGTTTTAAAAAAGCAGCAATAATCCCGCTCCTCCCCTCCCCAAGAAATATTGTTGTTAGCGCATCTGGATTTAACGAAACCTTACTAATAAATAATGTTCCATTAACATCTCGCAAAGAAATCCGTAACAAATAAAAGTATGAATTTGAGCTTACATATTTCAATTGTTCTGAGTATTATGTAGTGTTTTACTCTAATTTACTCATCTACACAAAACAAGAACGATTTCATTATAGGCATAAGGTTCATATACGAATTTCTTCCAATTTACTATAAACGATGAAATTATGTAAATGAATTAAATAATTCAGCGGCAACTGAACTATAACGTTCTGATCTATTCGTAACAATTAAATCACTAATAGAAAGAAAAAATCGTTTTAATTAACTCAAAATGTATCAATAAACACTCACCGGATTTTTTTATCTAGATTCGTTTAATCAAATTCATTAAGATTTCACAATTTCTAACATTAGAGTTGCCACATCATCGTACAGATCTATTTAAGATATTCATTCTTTTAACGCTGTATTTAAGTAAAATTTATAAGAGACTAATTAAAAATCTCCTTTATCAATCTCCTTTATTAAATGTAAGCTCCTTTATCAAAACATTGACGGATTTCCATATAGGCGATGAACGCGACGGCCTTGCGTCCCATAAGAGTGCCACCATACGACAAATGTAAGTAAGTTTTGTTTGACTTACACATAGATTTCATGTGCTTGTTTCTGACAATATTTTTAGCGGCTATTAATTCTTTTTTGTACATGATTCCCTTGCGAGTTTTTTTTTTGCATTTTTGCTCTTTCTGTAAACAGTAGATTAGATTAGATAACCTTTATTGGCATAATTAATTCTATACAAATAATATACAACTATACAAATAACATATTTACATA
>WYDF02048580.1:0-12182 GCA_009867245.2 Adranes taylori | reverse complement strand
TATCACACCAATTCCGTGAAATAATTAATAAGATAGAACTCTAATTCGCAATTTTTTCTCAATTCTCGTCAAACAAGGTTTAACTGAGCGAATTATTTTCATAAAGCCTGCAGCGGCAAACAAGAAAAAAATAAAAGCTCTCGTTTAATTAAATGTTGTGCTTGTAAACTAATTTTAAAAGACCAAGATAAGTTGAGAAATCTGTTCTTTCTAATTCTGGTTTTTTTTAATCACAACATTACTTCTGTCGCGATTAAAAACAAACTTGATTTGTTTTTGTGATATAATTTCGAATCAAAGTCTTAATGAGGGATGTCATTAGATAATTTAAAATATAAATTAATTAAAATCGTAAATATTTAGATACACGAAATTTCTTAGTGACTTAATATTTAGTTTCTTTAATATTGCGGCACAAAAAGTAATGTATTGTTTATTACAGTAATCCATTTTAGTGATAGAATAAAGTAGTGGAATATAAAATTATATATGGCAATTTGAAATGAAGTTTATTAAGATAGTTCATATAGATAGATAGATATGTTTATTGAAATAAGAACATGAATATTACGAAAACATAATATAACAGGCTCATTCAATAGGTCAAATAAAAACATGATAATAAAATATGAACAAACATATTACTAATGTGAGCAAATTTAGGATATATAAATAAAACAATTAAATAGACACATTCAAGCGTAAATCAAGTAGCCTGACATACAATCAGTTTAAAAACATCACACTTAAAAAAAAATGAAGACTAAAGCCTACAGTCAGGTACAATGAACACAATAGAACATAGTTTTACAACTATAACTTGAAAACATATTATATAAACATATATATATATATATATATATATATAAATATATATATTATTCACACATACATGAATAGGTATTTCATACTTATATGGTATATGAAAGATATAATACTTAAATTTCATTTCGTATTTAATTATACAAGTATAGAGACAAGAGACGTCTACATGTAACATCCGCTATAATGGAGTGACCCAGATATATATTATATATGTTAAAAACGTCGTCCGAAGAAATAACAAATGTAGAGACTCGTGGCAGAGGTGAAATAACACATTTCTTTATAACTCACAAAGTGTGCAACAGATTAAACCCTAAAGTGAACTACGCTCTAGCACCGGACCATCACCCAGTGCAACGTCGATTTATAAAATAAATAACATGTTGAAATATTTATTTTATAAAAAATTATCAATTACTCAATTTTGAACAAATGGCTCTGGACAACTTACTACGAGATTACATATCCAATCAATTCAATGTTAAAAAACTGATGATGCTCTTGACTGGGGTTATTCAATCTAAAACATTTATCACACAAATTTAATGAAGTATAAGTTCACTATTATAATTGCTGCTATTATTTTGTCATACTATGGACTATACTATACAGCTTTATGGAGCTAAAAGGTTTATGAAGGTATTTATAGTTATTAGTTCTTTATAATTAGGATTATTTCCAAGTACTAACTACCACTGTATTGCACTTTTTATAATAACTTTTATTATTAAGTTCTCTATTGACTCTATTGTTTATTTATTTACATGATTTTATTATGTACACTCTTAGCTAAGCTCCTGTGGGTCACTAAACAGTTACATATACCCTTTCATAATTACAACATTGTAACATCTTTTTATATATCATAATCCATTATCATATATTGTAATGTTGATTTTAGTCCTGATGATGGTTCTAAAACTAGAGAACCGAAACGTCGACTGATATAGACGAAAACTAGTGTATATCCAGTGAATAAAACCATTGTCCAATAACCGAAGATTTTTAATTATTAATAATTATACTGGACGAGAACAATCACCTTTATATCTAATAATATCTCCTTATATTTTAAAATTGTGGATACATTTTATATTTCATATAAAAAATATTACTTGTGTATAATATTTATTAAAATGCGACTTTTCACCAATTTTATATGCTAATAGATTTCATGCGTTTGACAGGAAATGTGTAGTAAAGCATCGAACAAGAAATAACCTTTTGACTTTTCAGATAATTACAGGTATTGAAGAAAGTAGCACAATCCTGCATATTCCATGTTGTTTCTGATTGAATTTCTAAATTACTTTACGAAGTTGAAATCTGTCTCACGTGATTGGAAACAAGCTAGTCCATAAATACAAATAAGTGGAGCAAGATTTTGTTTCAAATAGTTTACAATATTTCATAGAAAATTGTTTATAATTCTTATAAGGAGTCTTTAGGTTAGTTAATTTAAAGTTTAAATTTACATAAGTTAATTTCTCTGTAAAATATTTCAGTGACTTAGTTACACATATGCATCCCATTAAATAATTGTATATTAGGTTACCTATATCGTAAGTCTAATAATTATCGTTTTGTTTTTGCTGATTCAAAATAATGTAGTAGTACAAAACAAAGGTAGATATAGGTTAGTGTAGCTTGGGTCCGATATATAATTTTTGTAACTACAATAGCTAACCTCCGCATTTTGGACAAGCAAATGATTAACAGTAGATATTAGAGATTAATAATCAGTGCTAACTAATTTCCTATCTTCCTTTCGCTGGTAATATCATTTGATCCTAAGAAATCCTCATTTGGTTTCAATAGCAGATCAAGACTAGTTACTTCTAATGGGTAAGGAGTGATTTATACAAGCGACAACTGTCAAACTTTGGAGCAAATACTAGTTAATATACTTAAGACTAACTAATGTACACAAATTAATGTACTACTATCTTCAGAGTAATCTGGAGCACTTTATAGATACGATACCAATACCAAATTTTGTAGAGGTATTAAGTAAGCCGAAAAAATAAACCACTAGATAAAATTGCTAAATTGGGCAATGTATTTTGCATTGGCTGTCGATGTAAATTCGCTTTGTACGACAAAAGTACTGGAATACGTCACTTAGTAATGTTAATTGGTTACATAAATCCACCGAATCATAAATTGACCAATCATGTAGATCTCTCAGTACTAGGATAAAGGAACATATGAGTAGTATGATACATAATAAGAACAATTCAAATTTAGCTATTCACACTAATGAGCGTTTTTGTATAAACTTCCAATATAGAACGAAATTTATAATCACGTCTCCATAATTTATACAATTTAAATTTGCTTACATTCTGAACAATATATAACTAATTTGATTATTAAATTTTAAAAATACATTCTAAAACTATTAAGTAAATTGTAATTGTATTTGTTGAAGACATCTCTATATACGTATATTATTTTTAGAGTCGAATAGTTCAATAATTGTCTTCACCAAAGATAATTTTGTTTTTTAAGTTATAATTTGTGATATATAACGTGTGATCGCTTATGGCGTGTCTTTGTTTGTTGAATACTGAAATCGAGTCTTAGAATCGCGAACCAGTTTAGTCAATACGTTAAACTGGTGAGAAAACGAATACCATCATAATAAAGAAATAGCACCAACTTAAACACGGAAAGAATAACGTTGGCGGGTTCAACGATGAAAGTTCAGTGTTCAACAAATATGGAGACATAACATATTGTCACTCGACTAAAAGGTAAAAAACTTTAATCATAATTTATTTCATATGTTAAAATAAATATAGACGTTAGTATTGCTTTTACTCAGTATATAAGTTTTGTTGAAGATTGATCAGTTAATTTCTTCGAAAACTGCTTATAGACGTATTTAAGATATTCAAATTGCTAAAAAATCTAGCCAAGTGTAGATGCACGCATTTCTCGCAAGTGGTGGAACCTTCGTTAATACCCTCTACATCGCAAACTAGATCACTACAACGGATTGCGAGGCTAGTGCTTAACAACTGCTTTACCACCTAGACTGTTTAAACTATTTGAAAATTTTCTATATATTGTGCATACGTAGCGTTCAATGCCTACATTATTATACGATATTTGATATTTAAATGCAGTTTAAGAAGCTACTAACCGTGAAACAATATATGAAGATGTTAATTTCTTCGAAAACTGCTTATATACATCTTTAAGATATTCAAATTGGTCAAAAATCTAGGTAAGTGTAGATGCGCGCATTTCTCGCATTTGGTGGAACCTTCGTTAATACCCTCTACTTCGCAATTTGGATCACTACACAGGCTTACGAGGCCAGCGTTTAACAATGCTTGACCACCTAGACTGTTTAAACAATTTGAAAATTTTCTGTATAATGTGCATATAGAGCATTAAATGCCTATGTTATTATAAGATATTTAATATTTAAATGCAGTTTAAGTACCTACTAACGTTGAGACAATTTTTGAAGCTGGACACAAACCCAAACAATAGGGTATTTATGTTTTTAGGGCTTAGAACTTTAATTAACTCACCCTATCCATCCCTTTATTAAATCATCTCTAGTATTACTTATTTGCACTATTCCATACGTTGAAATAAATGTAGCTACGCTGTATATGTTAGCGATATATGCTTTTACGGAGTATATACGCTTTGTTGAAAATTGATGTGCTAATTTCTTCTAAAACTATTTATATACGTGTTTAAGATATTCAAATTGCTAAAAATTAGGGTAAGGGTTGATGCGCAAATTTTTGGCATTTCGTCAATACTATCTACTTCGCAAATTCTATCACTACACCGGCTTGCGGGACCAGCGCTTAACAACTGCATTACCACCTAGACTGTGTAGACAATTTCTATATAATGTGCAACATTGTCTATATAATGAGCATATAAGCAGTTTTCGAAGAAATTAACACATCAATTGTCTACAGAACGTATAAGCTGTGTAACAGCAATAATAACATCTACATTTATTTCAACGTATGGAATAGTGCAAGCAACTAATACTAGCGATGATTTAATAAAAGGGATGGAAGAGGGTGAGCCAATTAAGGTTATAAGCCCTAAAAACCTAAATACCAAATTATTTAGATTTGTGTCCATCAGGATAAATTGTCTTACCGTTGGTAGCATCTTATACTGCATTTAAATATTAAATATCGTCTAATAACATAAGCATTCAATGCTACATATGCAAATTATGTAGAAAAATTTCAAATTGTTGGAACACTCTAGGTGGTAACGCAGTTATTAAACACTAGTCTCGCAAGCCGGTGTAGTGACGCAATTTGCGAAGTAGAGGGTATTGACAAAGGCTCCACCAAATGCGAGAAATGCGCACATCTACCCTTACCTAGATTTTTAACCAATTTGAATATCATATATACGTTTATAAGCAGTTTTCGAAGAAATTAATATATTTTCATATGTTTTTTATCGAACTTAAATATGATCTATGATGTTGTTAACAAGTTTCTAGCTTGTGAATGGGACTAGATCCAGAAACCTTTCGCTAATACGATTTTTTTAAATATAAGAATGAAGGCGACAATTTGTTTCATATAATTTAGTATTTTTGTTTCGTTTACAATCGTTTTGCAATAAAAGCCATAGTTTTGACTTTAATTAAGAAATAAAAATAACCTATGTTCAATTATCTACATATAACAATAACAAATATAATATTATAGTTTATTAATTTCACAATAAAAATTAAACTAATATATTTTAATAAATTTTAAAGTATAAACATTTTCTGGAAATTTCGCCATGTTCATCCTTGGATGAACCTATAGAAAAGTACAAGCAGAGCAGGACATTTAATGTATCCCCTCGTTAAAAGCAAGCCAAATCTGGCTGGGATTAGCCGGAGGCGAACAAACTCTCCGTGAGAGATGCTCTTTTACAATAGAAGCTAAAGTGGGAAAATGGACGTAAAGAAATGGGAAGAAATGATAGTTTTTAATTTCTAATGGTTACTAATGAAAAAAAAAAATGAGACAGAAACCCGCACGTTACACTCGTTGGAAAGTACACAACCAGCGAAATTGAAAGGTAGAAGCAGCCGCCAGATAAATGCTGTTCCCTGGAGAGCAGTTGAAAGTAAATTTTTCTAATTTTAAAAAATAAAATAAAGTACATATCATGTGGTTGAAATGAATTCTGCACAAATATAAGTTTAATTATTTTATATTTATCTGCCTAGTTTGAAACTCTGAAACACATAAAATTCTAAATTTATTAATGTAATTAGTTTTATTTACTATAAATAAATCTAATAAATTAAAGAACAATTTAAATGTTGTTTGCTTGTTATTACATATTTAATTGACAATCGCTGTTAAAATTTATTGCAAGCAAGATAATCTTTTTATGAATATAATAAATATAAATAATAAGAATTAAACTGGGTTTTAGTTTTATACGTACTATATTGTTCCGTTATAAGTTAGTGTAATAAATTAAAACATCAACTAAATAAATTTAAAAATTTTATTCATCGATCTCTTTATTATAATCGGCTGGGCTAAATCCGTAAACTTTGAAATTTATTTAAGTAGCAAAAAAATGCACGTCTTTATATTGTCACGAACTAATTAAAAACTATATTTCTCTCCCTCAAAGTAATACATTTAATTAGACATTCAATTTAGGACTAGCGTATAATAAAAACTTTTGACCATTTAAATTACTTTAATACACGTAGAACTTTATTACGATGAATATTATATCCAGATATTACATCAACTGTAACAACTGTTGGCAACGCGTACATTATAAGTTCCAATTATTTGATACTAACAATCAAAGCGTCGCAATACTATCATAATAATTAAAATAATATTTGAGAAACGTGCAAAGATGTAATATTGTTGAAAGCGTCTAATAAAACTTTGATGGGTTGGATAACGACTGACGTGCTTTGTGGGATAAAACTAAAGAAACTGCGCGCTCCATAAAAGCATGTTTAAATGTCTTAGGCGAGAGAATCAAACATCACTATAATATGTAGCAAATTTTAAGTTTTAATGAGAACAACTCTAATAGAAACTGTACAGTGGTAGCCTATTATTAGTATAATAATTATATATTACTTATATCCTCCTCCTTAGTCCGTTATCCTACGAAAGGATATGGTGAAAGGAATTATTCAGAGAATAAGAATTACGGTTCTTATGCTCCCAAATATTTAACCATACAACTAAAGTTATATATATATATATATATATATATATATATATGTATATATTCATTTTATATATTGTTCACATCTTCCATCATTATTAATAGTGTATATCACAATCTTGTTATTCCCTTAAATAAAAGCCTTTCTAGTAAAGAGTCTGGATAAAAAATATATTCTAGAGATTATAAAATGATGACAAGAATTGTTTATCTAAATTAATTTTAAGTACACATAGCAAAACCTATGTACGTAAACTCTAATCATTTTTAATATGATTGCATAGGTCCTTAACTACTGCGGGTAACAATCCATCGAAGGTAGTGGTGTCATTTGTGCAATGAACTGATATTATTGTTTAATTTATAAAGTGTATATATACTAGTTGTTCGTTACAATAAACGAGAGAATCTATCTTGCTTTACAAACTAGCTTCGGTTTAATTTCACCTGTGAAGTTATTAATTACTCCAAGTAAACCATTAATAATAAATTTAATTTTATTAAAAGTTAGATTTTCAAAAACTGTCATTATCGCGCCATTCAAGTCAAATATAGCCAATTACAATAAGGTGCTTGAATAGTTTCTATAAATTGCATAATTATTCTTATTGAATAAATGAAAGCAAATAAAGGAATAGGTTTTGCAAACCCTAGACTAAATGAACTAATAATAAACTTAAACGGATATATTACATACAACAGAGAGAGATAAACTGTCGCCTTGCTATGATGTGTACACATTCCATATGTATTATAATATGCATGACTAATGATGCACGCTAGATGCGTAAATGTATGAAAGTATTAATAAGTTAACTGGCGCAATTCACTGGTAATTATAATATACCGCATTACTGCTACTCGCTGCTACTGCCACCGCTACGTTCTATTGATACGTGTGGAAATTCCGCCCAGAGGAAGGAATTATACGTTACGTAGGGTATAAGACGCTTGAATAGTTTCTATAAATTGCATAATTCTTCTTATTGAATAAATGAAACCAAATAAAGGAATAGGTTTTGCAAACCCTAGACTAAATGAACTAATAATAAACTTAAACGGATATATTACATACAACAGAGAGAGATAAACTGTCGCCTTGCTATGATGTGTACACATTCCATATGTATTATAATATGCATGACTAATGATGCACGCTAGATGCGTAAATGTATGAAAGTATTAATAAGTTAACTGGCGCAATTGACTGGTACATTATAATATACCGCATTACTGCTACTCGCTGCTACTGCCACCGCTACGTTCTATTGTCACGCGTGGAAATTCTGCCCAGAGGAAGGAATTATACGTTACGTAGGGTAGAGTAAAAACCGAGATTTGTATGGGATTGTGTGGAGAGACCGCGCTACGAAGTAAAGTAATGTGTGATGGCTTCATGTAAACTCGTATAACAGAGTAAAAGTTGAGCAAAGTCTCCCGTTTAAAAATAACAAGATTTTTCTCATAATAATTTAGTTCGAATTTTGAGAAGTCGAAGAAAATCCGTCCAACAGCAGCAGCAACTAGCAACTAGGGTGTTTAGTTCTCGCTTTCGCTGGTCTTAGCCACTCGACAAAAGTAAGATCGATGGATTCCGAGGTGTGTTATATCTGGCAATAATTACATACATCCTTTCAATCGGGTGAATAGTTTTGGCTTGCTCTGGTGTTATTCACCCTATTTAACGCCGATGTATAATTCCAAATTATGATACAATTAACCACGTGGCAACAGTAACACTGACTATTACGAGTTGTAGCTCAGCTTTAGTGATCTCCAGTGTCCATAACGTACCTCCATATATACCAGGATAGTTAGATTTGCCCCCACCTTCCAGAATGTATTATTGACATGCTTATTATTGTACATACTTTCCTATTTATTACTGTTTTGCTGTTGTTATTATTATCATCGAGCTATTATTTTGTTTTATTATTATGCATTTGTACAGAGTTATATAAACCGCTTGGCAAATTTGTTTTGTTTATTTAACCGTCACTATTGTGTCATCAGATTAATTTACTGTTTTCACCCATTTGTAGTAAGTGTAATTCAGTTGCCGAACGAGGACTACTAGAAGAACGGGACAACTGGTTCACTCGCACGATTAGAAGCTATCTGTGCTATCAGTAAGTCACTGAAAACCGGAGGAACAACAAAATCTGTTCCAGCGTGCGCTATTACGTTAAATTGACCTGGCGCCTGAGGTAATATATTTCCAAAAACTTTCAAATTCTGTAATTAATTAAGTTATTTGTTTGTACCATCGGTGACAGTCTCTATGGCTCCCCAACCGCCATTCGCAGCATCGCGTGTGGGCGTCTGTCACATTATTCATGTTTTTATTTGTTTACGTCTATTTCTATGAGAAATAGTGCTTGCGATCTTATAGATATTTTATACCGCCTTTTAAGCCATCGGTTACACCACTGGTCAATATCGAGATTCTTTTTAATGGATTACCTAGCTATTCCCTCTTCCACTACGGGTTCTCCTCGACAATAACTATAAAATGAGATATATTTTAATACCCATTTTCATTTACCTACGACTGAATGAAATCATAATCCTCAGTTTCTCTACACAGTTTAGAATGAAACACATGCTAGGTATCATTTAAGTGTAAACCTAAATTTATCTAGACAGCTAACGGTACTGCACAATCCTTAACAATCACAAGCTGTCTTCATCTATCATCTAGATTATGGAAATAGGTCGGTGCCTTCATCTCAGTCACTTTAGATATTGTTTCGCCAATTGCCATCTACGTTCAAAGATTACTTTAATAATGCGTTGCCTACATTAAATAGAGAATTTTCAAATTAGGTTCAACAATACGGGTGGTACGATATGTTGAATCATTGGTTTTCAATAATTGATGGCAATTATGCTACCGAAAACAGAGAGTGCCGATAAAAACTTCTACCTATGCCAGAAATAGATCCATCTGTACTGATCTGCATCTACACTTATCCGCTTGAAATTGGGGTAAGAACAATCGAGGAACAGACGCTAAGTTTTTAAATAGAATTATTTGCTGTAATGAAGATGACGATGTGGGTACAATGTGCGTTGAAAAACAAAGAGATGACAGTATCAGATACAATTTTAAATAACATGATATACCAGTTACCTGATATTCACTCCTCTCAGAAATTTTGTCAGTAACTAGTTAGGAAACGTTTACCAGAATAATTTGAAGTAATCATAATAAATGGAAAAGAAAACCGCCAGTAAACCAAACATTTCTGGTTCAAGGGCATTACCACTCACTAATACCATAGTGAATAATAACTCAATTAAATGATCATGTACGACAAAAAAAAACCATTGAACCACTGGCGTAGGATGAATATAGTCAAAAGAAACAATAGTATTAAACCATCTCGGAATCATTTTAAAGACAGTAATAGTGCCGCGTTTCAAATAGGCGACATAGTATTAAGCACGGTCCCACAGACTCACCTCGTTGTAAAAACTCACATAATTCTTACGGGATCAGAATATATTATAATCTTTAGTAGAGCCAGGATTTTCTAATTGAATTGGGCGTAACTATAAATAAATAAATAAACCTACACTTTGATGTTTACTTAAGGGATTACTTTTATCATACGTTGATAAGCAAGCTTGTTAAGCTTATTTAAGCTTATTAAATTATTTGGTTGTTGATCTTTGCTTGTTTAAAACTGTAAGACAGCTTTAGAAAAGCAAGTACGGTCCATGGCTTTTGATTAACCAGTAACACTATAAAACCACTGGTTGGTTGAAACTATATATTTCAACCAAATTATTTATTGTTACATAGGCGATGATTATAAAGGAATTATAAATTTAATAATGGAATAAAATAAGTTTATTCTGATTAAGTTTCTTCTGTTCAAATAAATACTGATGCAAATACAACTTAATTTACCACGTATTAGGAAATAAATAAACAGATTTCCCAGTAACAAAAGTATAATTAAATCGGTATTGGTTTACTGCATAGATAATAAAACATATTATGGCAATTATTTATCGTACTAGAGTATAAATTTATTATCGATTAAAAAAGTTTATTATCAATTGAAACTAAAACATGAAAATTTACTAACATTAAATTCGAGTTCATTTGTTAAGTTATTTTGAAATGGAAAGTTATCACATAAATAATTGTCATTTACTAAATTGAAATGAATGTACTCTATTCTAAAATCAAAATAAATTTTTATATATAAAGTAATGCTTACACAGATAGATTACTCATCTTTAGCACAATTTATTGAAGCGAGTGTTTGCAACAAATAAATGAGACGCTTATAAGATCTGCTAAAACATTCGAAATGAAAACTGGAAAATAATTCACGCGGTTGTAACTTGTCCAAGCTTATATATTCTTGTCTCAATAAATTGGCTTCGGTAACTGGCAAAAAGGCATGGCCACGCCTTTGCTTACAACGGCTCTTGACGGCAAGTATATGGTATCTTTTCCTAACTAATTAACTATCTATTTTATATCTTCCTTCAAATTCTACAAAAAGTTGGAACTTTTCCGTGCAGCTAGCGATCTTTCGGCTGAGTCCCACGGACTTACCCGAAAGGTGGCGGACTTGGGTCACAGACGCGTAGTTTAACCATCTGGTGATGTATCAGCGTTCTGTTTATAAAATATTTTTATCGTAATGAATCTAATTCTGTTAGAATGTGTTTAAAACGGAATAACTGATATTGAATGCTAACTAAATGTAATCATGGCTAAATCCGATTTACTTATTCATTTCTGACCATTGAACATAATTTTCGCTATAGTGAGAATTTAATATGACAATTAGTTTTAATCAATTAATTTCTTGACTTTAAAGTATTTAAGCTTAATGTCTTTTAAAATTTAAACTATTTGAGATTTAAACAGGGGAATCTTCAGAATTTAATGTGGGGAATCTTCAGAATGCAAATTCTATCGTTACACGATAGAACATCATAAAATTCTTCTTGTTGTTTTAGCAATTTCATATATATTCATCGATTTAAAACGTTCTACGTCTTTCGATCCCCCTTCTCCACTTGTTTCGGTCCATCCAGACGCCTTCTTCTACATTTCTGCCTCTCATTTCCCGGTCGATTCCTTCCCTCCAACTGAGTCGTGGTCTTCCCCGCTTTCGTCTTCCGTG